>ML793160.1:167716-224122 GCA_009831015.1 Picea engelmannii
TGCTACAGAGGCTAGTAAAGAGATGATTTGGTTACAAAGGTTTATGGAGGAATTGGGAAAGAAGCAGGAGAACAACAGGTTGTACTGTGACAGTCAGAGTGCCATTCACCTTGCAAAGAACTCAGACTTCCATTCAAAGACTAAGCATATACAGTTGAGGTACCACTTCATACGTTCTTCCTTGGAAGATGGACAATTGAAGCTGGAAAAGATACACACTAGCCAAAATCCTGCAGACATGTTAACAAAGGGAGTAACCAGGGAGAAACTGAGTTCCTGCTCAGTTTCAGTTGGTCTTCAATAATTAAGATGAAGATGAGAAATTTGCCAAGTCCAAGAAGGTTCAGAGTACAACATATACAATAGCGGTGGAGTTGTTGAGATCAGTCTCCAAGTGGGAGATTGTTGGTTGTGGAGCCTGATTATATTCCTGATTTAGAGGTCTTTTATTTTCAGCCGTGTTTATACCCCATGAAGTATTTACACCCCATAAGTATGTACACTCTTCCACGTGGGGGAGTGCAGAGGGGGTTTACCCCCTCTGCGAGGTCCAAGGGGGATATCCCCCCGACTGGGGGCTCTAGGGGAAAGAAGGCCCCCAGCGGGGGTTCGGGGGCGAAGCCCCGGAAGAAAAAATTGCCTTGTAAAAGTATATTGTAATTTCATTGTAAATCTGGACCGTTCATTATAAGGTCACAGATCTAACGATAGAGATTATGTTAGGGTTTTTTTCCCTAGAAGGCAACCCTCTTTTATGAGGGAAATGTATTGCGGCTATGTATGTTGGTGAGTATTGTATTCTGAGAGAGGAGACTGTGAGAGAAAGAAGAGGAAGTTACAACGGGTATCGTTGTAGTTTGTATCCCTTCATTTTGCTGGATAATAATAAAGAAAGGACCTGGCAATTTCTCTGGTGGATGTAGCCCACACTGGGTGAACCACATAAATCTGTGTCTCTCTTTTATTGTGTATCTTCTGTGTTTTGTTTCTGCATTTGTTTTATTTTATTGCTCCGCGGTCCTGTTTTTCTAATAGAAATCGTAACCAAGCCTGATCAGGGGCCATGTGTCCCAACTGGGTCGGACGACCAAGATCATTTCGTGACTTCGGTCATAAGAGATGAGCCCATGCACTAAACCTTGTGCAACTCTACGACACAAGCTTACCCGATGACCATCGATCTGCTCCATCTATGGATCCTCGTCGTTGAAAACAAAATGCCCACTCGCTTGATTTTAAGCCCGAAATGGACTTCTTCTGTGTTATGCACTTGGTGCTCATGACTGCGGCCTTTGAACAAAACACATTTGAAGGGTTTTAAACCCCATTTCTATGCATTTACACCAAGGGCCTAAAATTGAAGAGAAACACCCCCTTTGCAAGAATTGGCGCTAACACGCAGTATTCTAATTGACTTGTGAAGCTCTATGCTAAGAAGAGAAGTCTGATCTTAAGAAAAGAGGTAAGATAGTAAATCTGTGTGCTCTGATAAGGGTAAGATAAGTGAATATTTTTGTTTCAAAAGTATGAATTTAGGCATGTTTGATAGATTTTGTCCTAGTATGGAAATTAGGGCACAACTAGAAGAAGGAAGATTTGATCTGAATAGATTTGATAGAATTAATGAAAGATATGTCATTCCTATGCATAGAAATAATTTTTGGACTAACAAGTGGATGCAAAACCCTAGAAATATTTTTTGCAAATTGCAAGTCCAGCACTACGATCCCAGTGCGCAGTACAAGAAAGGTTGGGGATGTATTAAGAGAAAAAGAGGATTGACATTATGTTATAACTACAGAAGATTGGGACATATCTCTAAGGAATGCCCTGATATCGGTCCTATTTGTCTTTGTTTTAAAGTTGTTGGTCATGAGGTTTTGGATTTCCCTAGAATGATTTCCAAAATTGAAAATATGAACATGAGACAAGAAAACCACAAGGAAGGTCAAGAACCTAAGGATATGTTGGAGCCCCATGAAGAATCAGAGACTATATTATTGCAGATGAAAGAAACGTTGAAGGATCACAGAGATATCAGTTTACTAGAGATATTAAAAGAGAAGGACTACATAGAAACAATAATAGGAAACTTCGACATAGACTGTGTCTTGGATGAGGAAACACAGGTGAACATTATGCCAGAAAGAACTTGGGAAATTTTGGGAAATCCTGTTATGGTTCCTTCATTGGGAAGGATAGAATTTAAAAAAAAAAAGATGATAACCCTATGTGGAAGACTCACTCATGTACCTATGATTTCTCATGGTGCATCGACTGAATAAGAATTTGAGGTCATTAAGTTTATGGAGAACACCGCCCTGTTTCCACTTTTGTTAGGAAAGACTTGGATTGAGAAAGATCGGATCCGAAGGAAAGCAGAGGAAGAAGCCATAGAATAGAAAATGAAAGAGTTATGGGACTTCATAACCGAGAAAATAGAGAGACTAATACAATAACAAGAGGACAAATCGAAGTAGCAGAGACCAAGATAATTAGTTTTTGAAATTCAAAGAATGCATAAAGGCCTGAAAACCCTATCCATGCAGGAGAAAAGAGAACCCACCCCAAAAATAGTAAGAGAATAGGTATCACACTTGAACCCTGTGGAAGACCCTCAGTAGTATGAAGTTACTATGCTAAGAGAGGATAAGAATCAAAATGGAAAGAGGAACCCAGAGACTCATATCATAGGAAAGAAGGAAAGAAAGCTCAGCAAGAAGAAAGAAACATTAGAGAGACTATAGGAGGTTCCAGAGAAGACCTCACAGAAGGAAGTCTTACATAACTTGAACCTCACCAGAATAGTAGAACAATGCAGAATGGAACTTCACCACGACAAATCCATATGACTGTTGGAGGTGTCTCGGCCATTAGAATGACGCTAAAAAATGGCTAGAAACGTAGTTATTGCTGAAAAGATCGCCATGAGACCATTGATACCATGCCATAAAGGATGGAATCGTATTTATTTAGGATATTCGATTCGTTGGAGGAACCCTTTACGACATTGTTTATTTAATCCCTCGAATGCCTCACAAGGGACACTTTTTCAAACTGAGATATTCAAGCTAATGGAGAACTGATTGCTATCACGTTGTGCTTTTGATACCTCGCCATTTTTTTTTCTTACCTTGAATGTCTGTTCGCCTACTTGATCTATTTGATTATGAGCATGCATGTTGGGCGACCTTAGAGCAGTGGAGACATCTATAGAAGAGATCCTGATCGACCTTATGACTGAGAGAGTCATGTCTGTAGGAGTATAGGCCTTGTCGATGGCCAGATTGCAAGCCTCACCTTCGATTGCATGTCGATCTAGCTGAACATCGATAGAGAAAATAAGCAAGCACCACGACGATCTGGTGAACGCGAAGTTGATCCCATCGATATTACCCGACTACCTCCCACCTTTGTCTGGCACAGTTAGTCATGACAACATCCCACATGAATTTGAGTACACTCTCATCACTACATACCTCCCGAAGGGGATACGCATAGTCAGACCATAGCTAGGACTGATCCCAGATATTAAGATAAGTGATTTTAACCTCAAAGATAGGAATAATTATGCGATGCTCGTACCACATTGCTACCTAAAAAAAATGACCGGAAATAAACCAAATATAGTTCCCCAACCGTGGATCAAGAAGATCACGAGGTCCACGATCCTGAACATCATGAAGATACCTCACTTTGGCGGACATTAGGAGGTTAAAGTGTGCATTAAAATCCTCCTATCATGATACCATGGAGGTTATCTCTGGTTGGATAGATGCATATATGTGGATCTGGCATTGATCCACATAATCACTAGATTGATCATGCAAGGACAAGACCCTCAGAAATTCTACCCAGGGAAGTCTGAAGATCGCACCCTGGCGCAACGTATAAAGGAAACCTATGGCAATGTGGAGAAGGGGAAGTGAGGCTACAAGGTAGCCTCCATCCAAGAGGGAGAAATACGCCTAGCTTGTCAGCTCATCACTAGAAATCTCATCAGAAAGAACAAGCCGACGCAAGTCATGGGGTTTGTAGTTGACCTCACAAGGAAGTGCGTCGAAGGGTTGTAGATGAACTGGGCAAGCTACCTCGTCAATGAGTTGGAGAAGGACTGTCACGAAGCGTAGGACCAAGGCTAGGAGTTCCACTTTAGTTGGTTGTTGATCTTAATATCCTTTTTCACTTGGGAGATGTCGGCAGGAGTGACATTGCCTAAAGTTGAGATATCAGAACCATTGGTCACAAGGTTCACCACCTTATGGTATTCAAGCGATATGGCGAAGCAGTGGAAATCAAATGCAGTCTTCCATACTTACTACCTCCATCTCACACACTCCAATGAGTCATTCCCCCGAATGACTCTGAACACCTTGCATACTTACAGACCACTAGTGAAGTTTCACGCAGACATCTACTTCATCTACATCACTTTGCATCGGGACAAAAGAAAGGAGGAGCTGCAGTCGTACTATAAATTGACTGATGAAGACATGGAGGAGATAACCAAGGAATGGTTGATTGAATTCCTTGTATGAGTTGGAGATGAATAACTCTCTGACCCCAACCTCATCGGAAGTCCTATGGTCACCAGAACGGAGTGGGATGGACCAAGCAACACTAAGAAGAAGAATAAAAAGGAAGAATTAAAGGAGATAAATAGTGCATCAGAGGAAATTGTGCTTGACTCACCTAGAGGAGGAGGAGGTGACAAAGTGAACCAAGTGGATGAATGGGAATATGAAAAGCAAGAAAATGGAGAAGTGACACCACCAAAGGATCCCCTAATAGAGGCAGAGACATCAAAGAAATGAAAGGCTTCTCTAAAGAAACCCTCAGCATGGAAGAAATCTTGAGACAATAAGCCTCAGTCATAGAATGTGCTCACAATGGATGATATTGAACTCACCATCGCAACTTTATCATATGCTTCAGAGGATATCTTGCAATGAAATGAAGCAAAGCAGGAGATAATGTATAATGGAATCGAGGTGGAGATGAAGAGGTTACAACAATCTCTCTATTCGAACCGCGCAGTGTCTACTGCGCCTTCATCATCAGAAGGTGTAGAATTGGGGGATGAGCCCACCCAATTGTGAAGGATACAAAATGTGACAGAGGCTCACCTTCGTCAAGTACATGAAGAAAATGAACGAGCCACATAGGCCTTGAAGAAAGAAAAGGAGGAGGCCTTAGAGAAACTTCGGGTTGCACAACAAGAGAATGATGACATTAGAGAAAAGTTTGAAGAGGACAGAGGGAATATCCAGAGAGAAAAATACCAACTTCTCGTGGATTAAATTGGGGTTAGAGAGGCAGTGACTAGAGCACTTCTCTCTATGCTGGGATTGGCTCAGATGGAAGAAGAGACAATTGAGAGCCAAGTAGGGAAGTTGTTAGGGTCCTAAACCGCACATAGGTAGAACAATATATTCGGATGTAATAAAGGTCAATATTAATAAGGCCTTTCAATAAAATAGAATAAGGCGGATGTAAGAAGACCTAATAGAAGCTTCCACTTCTAGAAGGATCTTCCTCTAGATGCTTCTTTTTAGTATAAATAGGAGTTGAGGGTATGAGAACCCTAGCTTGGATATTATTGTAATAGAGCTCTTCTCAACTGGAGGTTGCCCCCTCGAAGAGGCTCGTGAACATTGGTTTCATATTCAAAGTGTTATTTCTGTTATTATTCTATTATCATTGCAGTGCTATTGTGGTGAATATTTTTGTTATATTGTTGTTATTCTGCCATTTCTAGCATTTTATTTCTATTCTACATACATTTTATACCTGGTATATTACAAGTGGTATCAGAGAACTTTCCTCGATAGAAAGTGTGGGTTAATTTTTTTTTTCCAGGGTAGAGACGTATTCCGACATCTTTAAGCCACAGAGATATGTCGTCACACGCATAAACCCGTGGTTGAGGGATTCTTACACACATGAAATACAAGTGGTACTTAAGCACACATTTGTTGGCCACCCTTGTAACCCCTGTTGGTACCCCTTCGAGTGGTAGTGCATCAGACATCACCTGTGTATGGATAGGCCTAGATTACCTGAAGCCCTCTTTAAATGAATTGATCGACCGCCTGACTACTATAGTGTCACCGAGAACAACACTCGGGAAGATACTCTCTAGTACTTGGGTAGTCGGGTAGTATGACTAAGGTTATGGTCTATCCTCCTTAGTTAGTTCCCTGATATATTGGTCTGAGTACTACTATTGGACCCCACACATATATCAAAGAGCTATAGCATAGGGCAAACCCTTGTCTGTAGAACCCTTGAATACCTAACCCCTAGAGATAGAAACATAAACAAATTAAAACAGACAAGATCTATTGTTGTGCAACTATGTTCGGGTTTCCAAGTAAATACACATTTCTTTCTGGATAATCATTTGGGCATTTCCTCTTTGCAGTATTCTTCATACCAAAGTATAACTTCACAGGTGTAAAAAAAAAAAAAAAGTCTGGAAATATTTTCACCATTATTTGAGACCTATTCCATTGGATTCATCTCTTCACCCTTATCACATTCATCCATATCATGTTTCAGAAAAAAAATTTGACCCTGCCCACTTCTTTTCAGTTCCCCCATCCTCATGACCCATACCTGTAGCCAAGACTTGGAAGCTTGCTTCAACACCTTGCAATCTTGTCTCATCAAAACCCAACAAGAAGTGAAACAACTCAGTGTCAATGTTGCATCCATCAATACAACCATGTAGTCCTTAATGGAGGAAATTAAACAAGACCTCACCACCCATATTGAATCAGTATTTTCATCACTCTACACGAAACTGCATATCCCTATAGATAACCCTTCCTCTTCCTCACCTCCACATCCTGAAGGTGACCATTCTTCTCTTTTCGATAAATTTCAGAATAATCACTTTCAACGTGACTTACGCCTTCCACAGGTGGATGTGACCAAATTTGATGGCTCGGACCCCACTGGTTGGGTAAACCAAATGGAACATTATTTCTCTTTATACGACATTACAGATGACTTGGCCAAACTCTGATATGGTGTTCTCCATCTAGATCAAGAACGGTGGCAATGGTGGCAATGGAGAAAAAATTCTCGTCAAGGGTATATTGCTTGGACACACTTTGTGGCAGAGATTTATGAATGCTTTGACACTAACACCAACCATTTGGGCCATTTAACAAAGTTGAAACAATTAGGAACAATGGAATACTTTATAGCTTCCTTTGAGTGTCTAGATTTTAGAACAGAGGGCATGTATGATGCCTTTTTCCGAGAATGTTTTATCAATAGCCTCAAGGATGAGATTTGGGCCCATGTCCTTATGGATCGGCCTTAGATTTGGGTAGAGCCTACTAAAAGAGATAAAGAAGAAAAACAAGTGGTATCCTCTCAAAAGCGAAAACCCTCCTTTATCCCTTGCCCTAAACCAGTAAATCCCACTACTCCCTTTACTCCACTAAAGATCCAAAAATTGATCAGCGATGAAATGGATGAATGCCAACTCAAAGGCCTTTGTTATAACTGTGATGAAAAATATTTCTGGGGCCACAAGTGTAAAGAACAAAATCCTTTTATGGCCATCTCTGAGGATATTTCAGAAGAGGATATAGAAACTCCCCTTGTGTCTGAGTCACCTGAATCCATTGACATAACCCCTCCCTCAGACCCTCCCGAAGTAGAACCGGTCATTTCCCTCAATGCTCTCACTGGCTTCTCCGCTCCACAAACCCTCAAGTTAATCGGTTACATTAAGCATCAGAAGGTCATTATTCTGGTTGATAGTGGAAGCACCCATAATTTTATTCATCGCTGCATTGCCCAAGAAACTCATTGCTACATCCATGTTGTAAATAATTTCCAAATCATGATTGCCAATGGTGGTTCCATGAAATGTGGAGGGACTTGTGAAAATGTGCATCTCCAAATTGGTGACTACCACCTGAAGTCTCATATGTTTGTTATCAACATGGGAGGTTGTGACATTGTGTTGGTTGCAGACTGGCTAAGGACTTTGGGTCCCATTCTCATGGATTTTAAAGACTTAACCATGCAATTCAACCAGGAGGGCCACCAATATAAGTTCCAAGGCATCACCGTTGGTTCACTTGAGATCATTAGTTCCCATCACATGGAAAAGCTCCTCAAAAAAGGTCATTCTGGTGTTATCACCCAACTCCATGCCATACAAGAAACAGAGACACCCTCGGTGCTGCAATACCTCCAAGACATCCTTTATAAACATCAATTGGTCTTTTCCACTCCCCAAGGACTCCCTCCTTCCCGTGGTGTTCATGATCATTCCATTCCCCTTGTACCTGGAAACCTTCCTCCCAATATTCTTCCGTATCATCACCCCTTTTCCCAAAAAAAATGAAATTGAGAAAATGGTCCAGGCACTCCTTAATGCAGGCGTTATCCGCCCTAGTACGAGCCCCTAATCTTCTCCTGTGGTCATGTTCCTAAAGAAAGAAGTTTCTTGGAGAATGTTTCCCGACTTTTGTTCCCTCAACAAACTTACCATCAAAGACAAATTCCCCATTCCTGTCATTGATGACCTCCTCGATGAATTTAGTGGCGCCCAATTCTTCACTAAACTGGATCTTCGTTTGGGCTACCACCAGATACATATGAAAGAGGCAGACATTCCCAAGACTGCCTTTAGAACTCATGAGGGCCACTAAGATTTTTTAGTCATGCCCTTTCCCTTGTGTAATGCCCCCTCCACCTTCCAAAGCCTCATGAACCATGTCTTCTGTCCTTTTCTCCACCATTTTCTCTTAGTTTTCTTTGATGATATCCTATAGAAAAACATGGACAAACCATCTTTCTCATGTGGATCGATTTCTCCATCTACTTTCTCAGCACCAACGTTTCCTAAAACAATGTAAATGTGATTTTGGTGCCAAGAAGTAGAATACTTGGGTCATCTGGTTGGAAAGGATGGTATCAGGGTGGATCCTAAAAATATTGAAGCTATGCAAGACTAGCCTCACCCAAAGATTCTTAAGAGCTTACATGGATTTTTGGGCTTAACAGGGTATTATCGTAGGTTTGTTAATAATTATGGGAAGATTGTAGCACCTCTCACTGCTCTCCTCAAAAAGAACTCTTTCACTTGGACTCCAGTCATTGTGCAAGATTTTCAAACCTTGAATATGGCCATGTGCACCACTCCAGTCCTCGCCCTTCCCGATTTCACAAAGACCTTTGTGTTGGAATGTGATGCCTCAAGAAAAGGAATTGGTGTTGTCTTTATGCAAGAGGGTCGACCTTTGGCCTTTACCAGCAAGCAACTATCTGAAAGAAATATGGGCAAATCCATCTATGAAAAGGAAATGTTGTCTATTATGCATGTCGTTGATCTGTGGCACCCTTATCTATTGGGGAAACGTTTCCAAATTAAGACAGACCATCAAATCCTCAAGTATTTTATGGAACAACACATTTCCTCCCCAGAATAACAAAAATGGGTGACTAATCTCTTTGGATATGATTATGAGATCATTTACAAGAAAGGAAAAGACAATGTGGTTGTGGATGCACTTTCCTGAAAATATGAAAATGAAGGATCCCTTTTTTCTCTTTCATTCATTGTCCCAGATTGGCTCCAAGTGGTTCTCCAGGAATGGCTACAAGATCCCAAAGTTCGCAGCTGATCCAACAATTGCAATCCAATGCTCCAGCTTCCCCAGGGTACTCTTGGCTCCATGATGAACTTCGATACAAAGGTCATTTGTATTTAAGTAAACAATCAAACCTTAAATCCATGGTACTTTCTTAGCTTCATGCTACACCCATAGCAGGGCACTCCGGGTTCACCAAAACCTATGACAGGGTCAAACGTTCCTTTTTATAGGATGGTATGAAATAGGACATTCATAATTTTTTCACTAAATGTGATGTATGTCAACGCAACAAGGGAGAAGCAATCAAATATCTAGGCACACTACAACCGCTCCTGATTCCACCTGTTATTTGGAAGGATATCTCTATGGATTTTATTACCGGCTTACCCAAATCGAGAAATAAATCAGTCATCATGGTGGTTGTTGATTGCCTTTCTAAGTATGCCAATTTCTTCACCCTTCAACACTTGTTTACAGCATCCATGGTGGCTCAAATTTTCATGGATCAGGTCTTCAAGATTCATGGCATGCCACACTCTATTGTTTCTGATCGCGACCCAAATTTCACAAGAATTTTTTGGCAAGAACTGTTCAAGATACAAGGCACCGAATTGCATCTTATCAAAACTTATCATCCCCAGATTGTGTTGAAATAATGTAACTGAAAAGAGTATTCTTATTATTATTGATATATTATTCATAGGATCAACCCCCATTGTGGATTGATCATGTCGGTTATTGTAAAAGGACCAAATCCCCTTTTGCGGATTGGTCAAAAGACAATTATAATAGGCAGAATAAGAAGTCGGCCCCAATAGTTAATAAAGAGACCTAGAAATATAATAAAGGTGGGTTTACCCACCCAGTTTGAGAAGTCGGCCCTGCCAGTGAAGAGACACTTCACACATGCCAGACTTGTATAAAAAAAGGAGGCTAGTGCCTCACTTGAACATAACTCACTTGCAAAGTTTGAGAGACAAGTTCTGATCTGTTACCGGCAAAGGAGAGAAAGAGTGGCACATATCTTGGAGAGGACTTTCTATTTTAGCATAGAGATCTTTTGGCATTGTATTGGCTATCTATATTAAGGAATTTTTGCTGGGTTTTCTTCCCCTAGCGGGTTTCCCAGGATAAATGTTGTGTATCTTGTGATTGTGTATTTCTCAGTGATCTTGGATTATGCTATTGTTATCTAATGAAATGCAAACATATATAATAATTTCTTAAACATTAACATGGTATTAGAGCCAAGCTGAAGGAAGAATATTTCACAAGAGGAAAAACGTCACTATTGCAGTACCTACAAATTAGGGTTTTTCAAAAGTGAATCTTTTCAGCCCTAAAACTATCTATATAGTTGTGTCCTCCCCTAAGGATCAATTTGGTAGCATCAGTGCACCTTTTCAGTGGTTAGATCTCCCAGAAAGTGAAACCCTAGTTTCACAAAGTACCAAAAAACCAGAGTACCAGAAGTACCAGAAAACCAAAAGCACCAGTCCAGAAATCCGCAAATCAAGTTTGAGGGGGTAAAAGTTGGATTTTCAAAATTTTGACTGCACCAACTAACTCACCTCAGCTCAACACATCTATCCACTGGATCAGATTTTCAAAATTTGAAGTTTGAAAAATTAGGGTTTCCTCATAAAACCCTAAGTTGTAGTCTCAAAACCAATTGCAGTTGCAGTACCAGTTGCAGTTGCAGCCATAGAACTAGTTTCAATCACCCTTGAATTTTTCTTGGAGCTACTAAATAGTATTTTCAAGAGAAGGGGTATCTTGCCATAGATCCATAAGGATCTCAAGATCGAACACATTCAGAGGAATGATGCAACCCATTTGTGATTATTCTGATATGCATTTATTTTTCATGACATTATCTTGATCATTGTTGCATGTTGAAGCCATGATCAAATTATTAGAAGGATTAAAAGTTGACCATAGAGATTATCCTCTAACCTAAGCCTCTTTCAAGATAGTTTATTGTCTTAGTACAACAGACAAGTTTAAGAAAGCACTCATCATCTTGAGTGAAGGAGACTTGGAAGAAAAAAAAGAACTCCTTTCTAAAGACAAGGCTCCAGGTTTGATTAAATCAAGTTGATAAGATTCAAAGGTACACATGACAAAGTGATGACTATAGTTGAGATAGTAGTCTTTGTAAAGTATTATACCTAATAGCATGTGAACATATAGAGGTATATTCTTTGCCTGATACAACTAACACCTCCTCTGGGAGAAACCTCATGTGTTAGTTCCAGGTTTCCATGGAAGAATGCTTGGTCACAACACTATGAGAGTGTTGACCTCATTTTGTATTGTATTCCTTACCTTTAATCTTTGCTTCAGATAAATTATAAGTGATAGATCTAAAGGAGCTACTGAGATGATTGTTCATTCTATTGCTTTATATTATCAGAGGGATATTATTCTTGCTTGTTGTTTTGTTGACCTTGCTCCAGGTCACATGTAATAACCTTGAGGAAGATATAGTGAAGGTTTCATAAGGAAACATGATGAAGAAGAGACCATAAATGAAACAATCATCATTTGAAGAGAAGAAGGTGACTTTCATGAGCTAAAGGGTCACTCAAAATCTGCCATGACCCACTCCATTGAAGAATCTTTCCATAGAAGATTAGCTCACATCAACTATAAGGAACTACCATACATATGAAAATCAGTCACAGGTTTACCAAAACTCAAAGGTGACCATGAAGGTGTATGCAATGGATGTGCACAAGGGAAGAATATCAAGAACCCATTTTCGAAGAGGGACAACAAGAGAGAAGGATTCCTAGAACTCATCCATTAAAATGTGTGTGGCCCAATGCCATCATCCTCCATTAGCGGGTATGTATACTATGTATCATTCATTGATGATTCTCGTAAGACCTGGATATATTTGATGATTCTCGTAAGACATAGATATATTTGAAGGAATTAAAAGCCTTGATAGAGAACCTTTCTGAAAGAAATATTAAGATACTCAAGTCAGATAATGGAGGAGAATATACCTCAAAAGAGTTTGTGAACTTCTGTAAAGATGTTGGGATCAAGATCCCCAACAAAATAGTGTAGTTGAATGGAAGAAGAGAACCATACTGGAAGGTGTGAAGACTATGATCCATGATCAAGATCTTCATATGTTCTTATGGGAAGAAGCAGCAATGGCAGTTGTTTATGTGCAGAACCAATTATCCCATAGCGTACTTGGGCTCAAGACACCAGAAGAGATGTTCACTGGAAAGAAGCCAGAGGTAAGCCATCTCAAAATATTTGGTTTTCCAGTGTTTATTCATATACCTAAAGAAAAGAGAAACAAGATGGACCCTTTAGGAAAGAAGGGAATATTTGTGGGATACTGTGAGGTTTCCAAGGCCTTCAGGATCTATATACCAGGTTAACAGCACATTGAGATCAGTAGGGATGTGACCTTTGATAAAGATGCAGTGCTCAAGAAATCTAAAATATGCCAGCTTGAAGAGGTATATGAAGAGGAACCCGTAATCCCCCATACAATGAGGGAGGTTCTCAGAGCTGTAGAACCAGAAGAGGAACTTCTAGAAGACCATGATATAGTAGAAGTACAAGAACCTCCTTAGATGACGATCCTCCATAAAAGAAAGCCAGCCTGGGCTAGAGAGATTATTCAAGATGGAGAGAAGTATGGTGTTCCCCAAGGAACCAAGAAACAGGTGAAAATACAAACGCCATTCTCCAGTTATATGAATTTGATGTGTGACCTCCTAGAAGAGGAGCCTACCTATTTTGAAGAAGCCATTCAAAGGAAAGAATGGGAAAATGCCATGATAGAGGAATGCCAATCCATAATGAAGAATGAAGTATGGGAAATAGTTCCCAAATCGAAGAATAAAGATGGGGTATCCTATAGATGGCTCTTCAAAATAAAACATGTTGCTAATGGAAGTATTGAGAAGTATAAAGAAATATTTGTCGCTTGTGGATTTTACCAGAAGGAAGGCATTGACTATGAAGAGACATTTTCTCCTGTAGCCAGATACACTTCAATCAAGACCATCATAGTTCTTGCAGCTAAGATGAAGTGGAAGCTGCACCAGATGGACATGAATAAAAATTTCCTAAATGGTGTCATCGAAAAGGAAGTGCATATAGAGAAACCTCAAGGATTTGAGGTAGAAGGCAGGAAGTCTCATGTCTGCAGATTGAATAAATCCTTATACGGATTGAAGCAAGATCCTAGAGCTTGGTATGGCCATATAGACAGTTTCTTGACGAGCTTAGGCTTTACCAAGAGTAAAGAAAACTCTAATCTCTACTTCAAAGTTATGAACAATGAGCTAGTAATCTTACTGCTATATGTGGATGACTTATTCTAAACTAGAGAAGAAAATCTCATCATTGAATGTAAAAAGAGACTAGACTTGGAATTTGAAATGAAATACCTTGGCCTAATGAATTATTTCTTAGGTCTTGAGGTATGGCAGAGTCCAAAGAGGATCTTCCTTAACCAAGGGAAGTACACAGTCAAAATCCTGAAGAGATTCAACATGTTGGAATGAAAGCCCATGAATACACCCATGGAAGTGAAGCTGAAGCTACTGGTCAATACTTTGTCAGACTTGATAGATGCCACACTGTACAGACAGATTATTGGATCACTGATGTACCTGACAAACACCAGACCAGATACTTGTTTTGTCGTGAACACCTTGAGTCAGTTTTTGGTAGAACCTAGACATGTTCACCTAGTGGCTGCAAAACATGTGATGAGGTACCTTAAATGTACATTAGATTGTGGTCTCAATTATGAAGGAGATCATAATTTCACATTTAGTGGATACACTGATTCAGATTGGGCAGGAAGCATTGTTGATAGAAAAAGCACTTCCAAATGTTTTTTCAGTTTGGGATCAGCGATAATCTCATGGAAGAGTAGGAAGCAATCCAATATTTCTCTCAGCACAGTGGAAGCAGAGTACATTGCCGCATGTTCTGCTAGTTGCGAAGCTATATGGCTTTGAAAGTTGTTTACTGGTCCATTTGACCTAGAAATGGAAGCAACCATGATCCTATGTGACAACCAGAGCTGCATAAAGATGATAAAGAATCTTGTATTCCATGACAGGTCGAAGCACATAGAGATTCTCTATCATTACATCCATGACATGGTGTAGAGAGGAGACTTGAAGCTCCTGTATGTTAGCACGGATGAACAAGTTGCTGATGTGTTGAACAAACCTCTATCTCATGTAAAGTTTGAACATTTTCAAGATAATCTTGGTATAGTCTGAAAGGACCCTCCCTGAAAGGGGGAGTATATAGGATTCCTTGCTTCTGATCTTGCTGTTAGATGTAAAGAAAGATGATTCCTTGCTTTCTGACCTCGCTATTAGATGTAAAGAAAGATGATGTCTATGTTCCTTGCTTCTGACCTCATAGTTAGACATAAAGAAAGATGATTCCTTGCTTTTGACCTCGCTGTTAGACGTAAAGAAAGATGATTCTTTGCTTCTAACCTAGTTTTTAGATGTAAAGCAAGATGATGTGTGTTCCTTCCTTCTGACCTCACTATTAGATGTAAAGCAAGATGATTCCTTGCTTCTGACCTAGTTGTTAGACGTAAAGAAAGATGATGTGTGTTCCTTGCTTCTGACCTTGCTATTAGACGTAAAGCAAGATGATTTCTTGCTTCTAACCTAGTTGTTAGACATAAAGCAAGATGATGTGTTCCTTGCTTCTGACCTAGTTTTTAGACATAAAGCAAGATGATGTATACCTTGCTTCTGACCTAGTTGTTAGATGTAAAGCAAGATGATGTGTTCCTTGCTTCTGACCTAGTTTTTAGACATAAAGCAAGATGTTATATACCTTGCTTCTGACCTAGTTGTTAGACGTAAAGAAAGATGTGACTTGCACTGAGCTACCAGCTTAACTATTGTGACATAGAGCTAGTCTAGTACTGTGATGGGCCAACCTAGTGCTGTGATGAGGTATCATTTTTTATACTGATACATATTGATGCAGATGATGATGGCATTCTTTCAAGAATGACGATGCTGCCGATGAAGAAAACTTTCGATGATTTATAGATACGCCAACCAAGATGATATTGATGATGTTGTCCTCCCACCCGATGTTGTTGATGATGTTGTCCTCTCTCTCTCTCATGATGCTACTGAAGAATACCCTTCTTGTTAAGGGGGAGTGTTGAAATAATGTAACTGCAAAGAGTATTCTTATTATTGTTGATATATTATTCATAGGATCAATCCCCATTGTGGATTGATCATGTTGGTTATTGTAATAGGACCAAATCCCCTTTTGTGGATTGGTCAAAAGACAATTATAATAGGCAAAATAAGAAGTCATCCCCAACAGTTAATAAAGAGACCCATAAATATAATAAAGGTGGGTTTACCCACCCAGTTTGAGAAGTCGGCCCTGCTAGTGAAGAGACACTTCACAGGTGCCGGACTTGTATAAATAAAGGAGGCTAGCACCTCACATTCACAGTTTGAGAGACAAGTTCTGATCTATTACCGACAAAGGAGAGAAAGAGTGGCGCATATCTTGGAGAGGACTTTTTGTTTTAGCATAGAGATCTCTTGGCATTGTATTGGCTATCTATATTGAGAAAGTTTTGCTAGGTTTTCTTCCCCTAGAGTTTTTCCCGAGATAAATGTTGTGTCTCTTGTGATTGTGTATTTCTCAGTGATCTTGGATTATGCTATTGTTATCTAATGAAATGAAAACATCTATAATAATTCCTTAAACATTAACAGACTGATGGCCAAATGGAAGTTGTCAACAAGTGATTGGAAACATATTTGAGGTGTTTTGCCTCGGAAAAGAAAAATCAGTGGGCTCAATGGTTACCCCTAGCTGAATGGTGGTACAACACTTCATACCATACAGCTACACGCATGACTCCTTTTGAAGCAGTATATGGATAGAAGGCACCTTCATTTCTCTCATACTTACCAGGTGCCTTGAAGGTCTAGGTAGTTGACCTAACACTTACAGCTCGAGAGGCTATTCTCTATACACTCAAAGAGAATTTGGTCATGGCACAAAATCATATGAAGAAATAAGCAGATCAAGGTCACTCTGAACATCAATTTGCAGAAGGCAACCAGGTGTTCTTTTGACTGCAACCTTACAAGAAAACTTCCCTCAAGGGAGAGCATTGTCCGAAGCTAGTGCCCAAATTTTATGTTCCTTATAGCATTCTCAAGCATGTGGGACAGGTAGCCTATCAGTTATATTTTCCCAACCATTCGAATCTATATCCTATTTTTCATGTTTCATGCTTAAAGAAATTGATTGGAGATAAGTGCCAAATTCAAACCAACCTTCCAAAGTTAGCTGAAGAAGGATCCATTTGGATACAACCAGAAGCATTTTTGGACCAACATGAGTATCACTTAGGTTAGAGAACCATCAAGGAAGTTCTAGTCCAGTGGAAAGATACAACTCCAACAGATGCCACTTGGGAACCAACTACCATTCTGCAACAATTTCCTCATCTCAAGCCTTGAGTACAAGGTTGTTTTAAAGGGGACGGACATGTTAGGGTCCTAACCCACACATAGGTAGAACAATATATTCAAATGTAATACAGGTCAATATTAATAAGGCCTTTCAATAAAATAGAATAAGGCAGATGTAAGAAGACCTAATAGAATCTTCTGCTTCGAGAAGGATCTTCCTCTAGATGCTACTTTTTAGTATAAATAGGAGTCAAGGGTATGAGAACCCTAGCTTGGATATTATTGTAATAGAGCTCTACTAAACTGGAGGTTTCCCCCTCAAAGAGGCCCATGAAAATTTCTTTCAATTCAAAGTGTTATTTTTTATTATTATTCTATAATCATTTCATTGCTGTTGTGGTGAA
This sequence comes from Picea engelmannii, assembly GCA_009831015.1. Classification (NCBI taxonomy): domain Eukaryota; kingdom Viridiplantae; phylum Streptophyta; class Pinopsida; order Pinales; family Pinaceae; genus Picea; species Picea engelmannii. The sequence continues at coordinate 185,216 of ML793160.1, forward strand.
TGTTCTGGTTATATTGTTGTTATTCTGCCATTTCTAGCATTTTATTTCTATTTTGCATACATTTTATATATGGTATATTATAGAAGCTCGATGAATCCATTCAGCAACTTCAAGCAAGAGCAGCAGAGTTAGAACTACAAAAAGTGCCTAGCACTCCATAGGAAGTTTGGGATCAAAGGGAAGAAACTGCCAGGAGTGTAGTAGAAAGAATCAAATCGTTGGCTTCAGAATGCAAGAAACTCAGTGACCAAAGTGAACAGACCTCTGAGAGACTTGTAGAAGACTCGGAGCTAAGGACATTGGAGGCACAACTCCAAGAGGCGAAGCAAAAAATGTCTATCATGAAAGAGCAGTTGAAGTTGCTTACAGCAATGGAGAAGATGAAAAGGTCATAGGAGAAGCTCGTAGTTCAATAACAGGTCACTACCATCCAAAGTAGAGTGAAGGAGGTGACACAGAGACTCCAACTAGTGTAGGATGAATCCTGCACACTTTTTGAAGAGCTCAAAGGACAAGCATCACAGTTGGAACAGGTGGTCGCAATAGTGGAAAAATGCCTAGAAGGGCCTGTCATCGAGCAAGTAATCTAGGAGTTCATCAAGAAGGAGGCTCTGGAGAAGTAGCAAGTCGAGGCATCTCGAGCTAAGCTAAAGGCCTTCGAAGCAGATTTTCCCAAATCAAAGTGACTCGGGACGAGTCATAGGTGAGTGTTGGGGGCATGTTGGCCATCTACCAAGTTTTGTGGAAACGTTGGTCGTGTTTGACCATTTTTGGGACTTCGATAGGCTGGTCGAAGATGGAGTGCCCAGCCGAACAAAAGATCCTAGGATCTCACCACTTTGTGGGTTTTTTGGGTTTTTAGGGTTGATGTAACAGGTATGGGATGTCGGCCCATGGTTTTGGCCCATGTTTAGGCCCTTTTGTAATGTATAAATAAGTATCTAGGAGAGTTAAAAAGGGCTCGATGGTTAAGTTATAGAGTGGTATTTGGATTAGTGCATGGATGTGTTAAGGCTTGCAGAGCTAAGTGTAATCATTTTGTAAGTGCTTTCTACACCGACTATGTAACGACTTTGTTCTTTGACCTAACTCAGGGAAGGAGGATCTGGCGAGGTGCACGTAGATCTATTTTCCCATGGAGAGTTGGTTTTGTGGCTTGGTTCATGTAAGAATATTGGAAGAGACTAATAAGAAGAGAAAAATATTGGTGGACATAGCCCCACATTGGGGTGAACCACATATATCCTGTGTCGATGTGATTTGTGTTATGTTGTTCATGTTGTTATGTATTTACTTTCTTAGTGTAATGATATTGATGCATGATAAGTAGATACATTGATGCCTAGTGCTCAGTATATGAATGAATGTTAGATCTTCTCAGATGCTATGTGTTAAATGATTAGATGTTCTTAGATATTGTTTAATATTGCACTATTATGTATCTAGGGTTAATTTGCAAAGTGATTAAGACTCATAACTTGATGCATGTTATTGGTTAAGTGCTTTGTTAAGTATTTTGATCACAGATATGTGTCCTAGCTAGGTTGTAGACACTTGAGTCCTACAAACCCCCCTTGCCTCTACCTCAGGTGAGACTTCATCTTCTTTGAAGGTGTTTCCAAAAGGGTCAGTAGTTAGGGTTTTGTTGGTGCGGTGTTGAAGCATTGAACCTATTGATATTATGATAGTTGCGGGAGGTATTTACCTCCACTTGTAAACCTGACGAGAATAGAATATTTCAGGAAGAAATAAGAAACCCTAATGAGTTGGTTAATAACCCTAGAAGACAATTTAGCTCAAGAGGATAATTTGTATTAGGTTATTATCCTCCAAGAGAAGAAGTCAACCAGAAGAAATAATATATACTAAGTAAATAGGTACCCATAATGAGAAGTTGGCCCAGGTAGTTAGCCATAATTAGTATAAATACAGGAGGCCAATCCTCATTCTAGCACGAATTCTCAGAATTGTAGAGCTCACTTGTGCACACTACAATTAGTCAGTTTTGTGCACAGGTTTGGAGGAGAGTTGTCGTTGCAGCTAGAAGATTCCATTTTGTCTTGGACTATCTCTTGGTTATGGTTTTGACTATCTGATCATCTTTTGTTTGGTGCGATATCCTTGGAGAAATTTTCTCTACCCTTTGTTTGGATATCTAGCCTAGGGTTTGCTCCCAGAATGATTCTCTGTCAAGGTTAAGGTGCTCGGAGGGTGGCTTCAGCTTATGGTTGGGTGAAAATAGTGATATTGTCTATGGTAAAATGAGCACATTCTAACAGGTTATGGGCCCACACCTCCTTCTTTCAGTCTAACCACTGGAAGGGAGCATAGCCATAAGGATATTAATCTCGTTGAAGAACTACCACTAGGGTTTCTAGCAAGATCAGTCACCAAAGCACTGTCGCTAGGGTTACCAACAGGTGCAGTTGTACAAACCCTAACCCTCTCGTTGAGGCACCTTAAGTGAATATAAAGACCTAATTTTTGGATAGACCAATGTTCCCTAGCCTAGAACATCTCTTGGTACTCTCATCAAGCCAAGACATTAAGTTTGAGTGTTTGGTCAAATCTAGGGTTCACTAAGTCAAAGAAGCCATAACTTACTCTATGAAGTCAGAAAACAAGTTATATGGAGCTTCTAACTTTAGAGCATGGAAGACAAGGATTGACCTCATCCTTTCCAAGAATCAATTGTTGGATACCATGAAAGGAAAGATCGTGGAACCAAAGTTTGAATAAGGAAAAGAGAAGAAATCGCAAAACGTTGCAGTTATGGAAAAGTTCAAGGACAGTGACATCAATTCCATGAGTATCATAGTTGAATATGTACATATAACTTGTAGATACATCTCCCATCTTGACTCATTGGATAATATGTACGATTCCTTAACAAACCTCTTCTCAACCAGAAACATTGGACAAGTAATGAGTCTAAAGAATGAGCTCCGTGACATGAAGATGAATGATGATGACAACATAACATTATACTTTGTGAGGATCTCTTATTTAAGAGATAAAATACAATCTATTTAAGAAATCATCTCAGAGAAGGAATTGGTAAACATAGTACTCAATGGTCTTCCCAAGACATGGGATGCATTTTCCGCAAGTATGAACACAAGGAAGGAGTATACTACATTTGAAGAACTTTGGACTTGTTTTTCTCAAGAAGAATCAAGGACTAGTGAAAAAGAGAAACATCAAAAGAAATATGATGATCAAGCCTTCACAACAACATTCAAGAATTCTAGGAACAAAAGGAAGTTTGGAAAGAAGCCAAATCTAGAGAAATATATGTCAGAAATACAATGCTTCAACTGTCGAAAATATGGTCACTACAAGAATCATTGTCCCAAGCTAAATAAAATAAAGGAGACACATGAAGCATCAGTTTCCAAAGAAAAGGAACCTTCAAAGAAGACTAAGAAGGATGAAACAAACTTCTTCCTCTAAAGACAAGGTAACAATACTCTTCTTAGTTCTTGTACATATCTTGTTTGCATAGTCTCTGTACATCTATCTCTTAGAAGATAATATGTTCCAAGAAGAACTATACATATAAGATAAGGATTGATATCATCATGACTACAAGGTAGACAATACACATGAAAGAATGAAGTACATCAAGCAAATCATGTGGAATTTATTACATAAGTAACAGCTACAAGATAAGCCAAAATTAACAATCAAGAAGAAATTGGAGAAAGACTTATGACACCTTGCAGAAGGCAATAAGGATGTAGATGGAAGTGTGGATTATGTTAGATGGAGGGATCCGATTATATAATTCCAAAATAAAAACATGCACTCATACATGAAGAAAGGATTAGGAGGGAACTAATCCTATGATCCATTGAATATGATGAATTATATATCCATGGTAGCATCCATTAAAAGAAGTACATGTTTAGTTTGACTTCATAAGAAGACTTATTAAAAAATAAGCCTTAAAGTATCCCTGGTTGTACATCCACATCCATGATCCTACGATGAAAGGAAGAAGTTGGAATCTTCAGAGCATGGAATCTATAGAAAAATCCATGGACTCAAGAGATAAAGACAAACACGAGGAAGAACATGAAGATTCCAAGAAAGAAAGAGACTCCAGAACAACCAGTCATTGTATTGAGAATCACAAGATTACCAAATTGATATGAACTCACTAAAAGAAATCAAGTAGAGGAACTGAAGGTTGTGATGAAGAACAATGTATGAAAGACTTATGAATGAAATCATTGTGAGATCAAGGACTAGAGATTCTCCCAGATGGAGGGAGAAGACTATGATGATTGTTTGCTCCAGTAAACTATACATACCTCTACATGAGCCATCATATAATTCACATTATCCATGGTTTGGAGTTAATATCAAACAAATATGGAAGAAGAAAACTTGGTAGAGAGCCTCCAATGCACAACAGAAGCATGGTGAAAACTTTCTATATTGTATCATAATGGTTATTCAAAAGCTCAGGATGATGGATTGCTAATCCATGACAAACCCCTCTTGATGGTAGAAGAAGTACCACTTGGATATTTTCTAGTTTGACCATGATGTTATGAGATAGAAGGAAACAAAATATGAATCCAACAATGATTGATCATAGCTACATGAATCCTTCAGAGAATACCAGTGTTCCAGATAGACCGAAGTACATTGAGATCAAGCATTACACTCTTTGTGATGAAGTCCAGAAAAGAGAAAGTAGTTCTCAAATATATATCTCCACAGATGAGAATATAACAAGACATTTTTGTAAAGCCTCTGTCTAAGATAGAAGAGTTTGTGTACTCAAGCTAGAGCTCATGGAGACGACTTCCCTATTAAAAAAGGAAGAGATGACTTCCAGGTTGGAAGGGAGAACCGATGTGTATTGGTTTATTGACAATCATTTTTCAGTTCAAAAAATGCTCCAGGATGAGTAGTGCCTTTCCAGTTCGGAAAGTGGTTTGAGACTTCTGACGAACATGCATTTTCCAGTTCAGAAAATGGTCCAGATTGAACGGTCATTTTCGTAATGAAAATGGTTCGATGTATTGTTGATGTACCATAGACAATGATTTCCCGTTGTGGTTAACATGGGGAATGGTATAGGGCAGTCTCTCTTATTGAGGGTTACTCAAGAAGACTGGCCCACCTCACTGGACAATCATTCTTTTGAAGCTCACAGTTATGATCATTTTTGAAGAATGGTCCATTTTGGAGGTTGGTGCAGGACAATCATTTCCTTTGGAAATGGTTCGGATAGTCATTCCTTAGGGAAGATTCATTCTCTCCAAGTTTCACTTTGTTTAGTGTTGGAGGAATGGCCCAGGGTGGGGAATGGTCCAAGTTCAAAAATCAGGGACATGCATTCCTTAGGGAAGACTCATTCTCTCTAGGTTTCACATTGTTTAGTGCTGGAGGAATGGCCCAAGGTGGGGAATGGTCCAGGCTCAAAAGTCACGATAGTTATTCTTCCTTGCTTGAGAATAATAGTCTAGATAGATCATCATTGATTTTTTACCTCCTGAGGGCAGATGTTATTCCATATCTCATAGATGTGAGTGGAAGAATGGCCCAGATGATTTAGTTTATATCATAACAATGTTTACTATGTAGGTTGATATCATATGATTTTTATGTAGACTGTATGTCTCTAGACAATAGATGTATGCTAATATGGTGGATGTGTTCCACTAATTGTGATTATATGTCATTGATCAAGTATCTGTGTGCTACTTGGTGTGGTAGTGTACCACTAGATTGTAGTTGTGCATTACTATGGATAGACATAGTTGGTTTTTATTAAATGATATTGTTCTGATTGACTTGAAGACTATCAACAGTGTTGGAAATGATTATCAGCTAGATGGATGATCAATGGACATAGATTTCCCAAACAGAAAATGATCCAGGACATTTATTCTTCTAGGACATATGTCTAGATTAGAAGAATGGTTCTTGTGTCACTCTATGGAGTGAGTGGCTTATCCAGCATCATGTTTGATTACTCAGACGAATTATAGTTTTGAGAGATGATTCAGTTGATGATATTTGTTAACTCCCAAAATGAAACCGTCCTTTCGGCCGAGTTTTGGGTGGATATCGTAGCTTTCAGTAGTATCTTCAAGTCATTTTTGAGTTTTTACAGTTGAGAAAATTTTTGGTTTTGGTGTGTCTTAGGAAATAATCGATCCATAAAGTCCTCTCTTTCGAAAATGTAATTTTTATTTTCCACAGCTAACATCTTTTCAAAGGGTTCATTGTGCACTGTGGAAAGCGATAGCTTTCAACGGCTAAGGATGTCGTTTCATCAGTTCAAAACGCTGTGGAGAGTACTTACTTTCATGCTAAGGAATGTTTTTCAAATGACGTGGTATGTTGTTTTACTTTCCGCGGCTAAAGTGAGTTTCCTATCAAATGGTGCGTTGTGGAAAGTATTCACTTTCCGCAGCTAACAGGGGTTTCCGAAGAGTTGGCGTGCTGATGAAAGTGGCAAGCGAGCGTGATGGCAGGAATGTTCTCCAAACACCGTAGTTGGATGAAGCACGAATCTCGTGCTCATTATCCACGCATGCACGAAATGATGAGGTGATCACCCCCGCGTCACAACAAGATCCGAGACATGTGCTGGTGTAAGCGGGAAATCATGGAAGTTCAAGCTTGTGTACCAGGATATGACAGTGATCCGAAATCTTTCCAGAACCCACGCGCGGCTATAATCACACCCGAAATGGAAAATTTGCATTCGGCAACGCAGGTACAGAAGAGGATCAGAAGGCCCGACACCATCAAATCAGATAGAATCAGCATATCACAGGATTGTTTCCAAATTACACTCAAAGTTTGCATTCACCCAGCACAGAGTCGAAGCCGAGACTGCTTTCAGCAGCACAGAACAAGGGTTCGACCAAAGAGGTTACAAAAATCAAAGTGGCTGAGTGACAGAGATGCAAAATGGTAAAAAAACGCGGTGGCCTCTTGTTAAAACGAGAACTCAACAATCTATCTTTTCTGGAATCACATCCCGAGGTTCAAAGATATTTTTCAAACGCAGGTTGCATGGAATTCGTGAACAGGTTGCAAAGTGGGTGTCATCAAGCCACAGTTGAGGCCTTCACAATGTCATTTGATGGTAACAGAGCTCGGGTGGGTTCTGTGGAAATCAAGGTGGACGAGAAGTTTATTGCAGAAGCTACAGGGTTACCTATGACTGGTCAAAAATGGTTCAAAACCACGGCTCTAAAAAAGCAGGATTTCAGGTTCTATTTGAAGGATGGATACAAACACAAAGCCTAGACTAAAGGAATGCTAGTTTCATACCTGGACCAAGAGTGGCAGCATTTATTCAAAGGTATTCAGTTATATATTACATCTGAAGGTAGATACGACAAGCTGATGATGTATCACTTTAAATTGATGGATCATTTTTCAGGCAAGACTCCAATCAATTTACCTTACTTTTTATACCACAGTTTGATTAAAGTCTGCAATAGAATTAGAGCTCGACCTTTGAGCATTAAGTCAACTCTCTGTCATCTAGGACTCATAAAACTCATCATTCTACAAGAATTAAAACAACAGGGGAGAAGTTGGGAACACTTCCTATTTTGGGAAGGTTTCGAGACTCAAAATCAAACTGCAATTGAACAGATGGCAGGATCAAGGAAGAAAGCCTCTCCTCAGAGCAGCATAAGGAGAAGAAGGGCCATACCAGCACCTTCAGAGGACAAGGTATCAGGGGTAAAACCTCATAGTTTGAAAAGGAAATTGAATTTCGAGCAGACTACAGAGCCGACTATACAGCAGGACTCAGGCCACCCTACACAACAGAGTACAGGGAAGAACATCCTAAATTTACCCTACTCAGATTCAGAGTCTGAACAGAAAGATCAGTGCCTTGCCATCAAGGGCTCTGAACAATCTGCAGAATGTGCTCAAAACTATGAAACATTAAGTCAAACAGAGCAAGGAGAATCGTCAAAGAAACCTAGGCCAAATAAATCCCAGAGAATCAAACACCTCAAGGAGGTAATTGCTCAACAGGAAGTTCTGGAGCGAGTAATTAAAGACAGATATAAAAGGTTGTCTGACAACTTTGCCCAAACGAATGCATCATTCGAAAGGTTGGCCAAGGAGAGCGTTAAAGAGAAAAGGAAGAAGGAAAAGCTCATCAACAACTGCATCAGACTAAGATTGCTTGCCCGACATCTCAAAAGGCGAATCAGAGGATTGAAACAAAAGCTAAAACAAAGGTCTCATCCAGACCTGCAAGTTCTTGCTCAGGTGGCGGTCAATATGCAAGATGAAAGGTCAGATGTCAATTGATTTCAGTTTGAAATAAATTTTGAAGGCAAAAAGCTCTTTTTGTGCATATCGGGACTTTCAACAGCGCCAGGCTACTATTTCGCTACCCATTAGCTATTGAAAGCGATAGATTTCAACAACTAACCTGTGAAATTTTCAAACGGTTGCGCTGTTGAAAGTTCTGCGACCAGGTTTTGAGGACAAAATCGCAACAGTTTGTTCCCAACTTGTTTTGAAGACATGCCAGCGCATCAATAGATCATTAAATTACATGCAAAAAGGTTCAAACTCAGATATTCGAGGAATTTTGGATACGCTTTCAATACCATATCCTTAAACTCAGCCATGAATATTGGAGAGATAGAACAGTCATGCACAAGTGTCACCCTGCCTCACCACATCACAGAAGCTGGAAGCTGGAGGAAGCAAATGATGATTTTTGTATGCTGAAGATAATTCGAATACTCAGTTTTGTTACTGAAGATTTTATTTTCACAGTTGTTTAATTAAAATAGGACTGTTTTTATTAAATGACAGATCCATGTTTTTAGGATCTGTGTAACCATTTTGTAAAGGCTATAAAGGCCTATTTTGAAATCAAACAAGGGTTCTATTCTGGACAGAGAAATACTCTTTTTTGTACTCAGACTTACTATGCTAATACAGATCACAGGTTTCTTTTAGTTTTGATTGTCAGCTTTCCATCTTTCTTTTGCATTATTATCTGTGTTGTCAAGCTTTGAATGGCTGTTATCCCATTGTTTAGCTCATAGCCTAATAATAAGTCTATTGATTGTCTTTTAGACCCTGCTATGCACTAGTTTAATTACAATTTGTTCTCCATCCACTTTTAAGTTACCTGCTGATTAATCAATCCTTGAAAGCACTGTCTATTTGTTTATCATTTTCATGTTTGAATGCTATAAACTGTATTGAGTTGTCCCATTGATCCACATTCACAAAATACAAAAACATTCGTTTCTTAAGTTACCAAGCACCTCTGGTCTGCAACCACAGAGGGTTTCTTGGAGTGATAACAATATTGATAGTGATGATGGTGCTCATGAACTAATATTGAGATAGCCTATATGACTATGCTAATGCTACTGATTCAATGGTATGTTTGTGCTCAAGACCATTGTCTGCAATATCTCCCTATCTAGGAGGGAGTGTTGATATTATGGTATCTATGGGAGGTATTTACCTCCATGTGTAAACTTGACGAGAATAGAATATTCTAGGAAGAAAGAATAAACCCTAATGAGTTGGCTAATAACCCTAGAAGAAAATTCATCTCAAGAGGATAATTTGTATTAGGTTATTATCCTCCAAGAGAAGAAGTCATCCAGAAGAAATAATATATACTGAGTAAATAAGTACCCAGAATGAGAAGTTAGCCAGAATTAGTATAAATACAGGAGGCCAATCCTCATTCTGGCAGGCATTCTCAAAACTGCATACCTCACTTGTGTGCACTGCAGTTAGATAGTTTTGTGTGCAGGTTTGGAGAAGAGTTTTCGTTGCACCTGTTGCAACTAGAAGATTCCATTTTGTCTTGGACTATCTCTTGGTTACGGTTTGGACTATCTAATCAGCTCTTGTTTGGTGCGCTATCCTTGGAGAAAGGTGTGCTACCCTTTGTTTGGATATCTAGCCTAGGGTTTGCTCCCGAAATGATTCTCTGTCAAGGTTAAGGTGCTCAGAGGGTGGATTACACCTATGGTTGGGAGACAATAGTGATATTTTATATGGTAAAAAAATCACATTCTAACAGAACCTTGGGTTTTCCCTTATGCCAACATTATCCCTAGGGGCTGACTTCTCAATTCACATCATTTAAGTAGGGTTTGACCAATCCAAAAAAGGGGATTTGTTCATAGACAAATCCCAACATGATCAATCCACAAAAGGGGATTGATCTATTTAATAATAACTCGATATCAAGTAGAATATACTTCACAATTACAATATTTAAACACTCCCCCTTAACAAGAAGGGTATTCTACAATACAAAATCATCAGAAGAGAGAGAGGGTAGAAACATCAACAACATCTGTAACACTGACTGGAATATCTATAAATCATCGAAAGTTTTTCTCATCATCAATAACATCATCATTCACAGCATGGAGCTGAAATGGAATCATCATCATTGTTCACACCATGGTGATGGAATAGCATCATTATCATCATTCACAACATGGAGCTGGAATAAGATCATCATCATCATTCACAGCATGGAGTTGGAACATAAAAATCAATAGCATGAAGCTAGATCAAAAATGTCATGAACATGAGGTTGGTACATCATCGTCAACATCACGAGGTTGGTACAACATCATCAACAACATGAGGCTGAATCAATCAACATCATCAACATGAGGCTGAAACAACAACTTCATCAACACAAGGCTAAGACAACAACATCATCAACACAAGGTTGAGACAACAACACTATGAACACGATGTTGATACAACAACATCATCAACATGAGGCTAAGACAACAACATCATTATCACAAGGAAACAACATCATCAACATGAGGTTGAGATAACAATATCATCACAACATGAGGCTAGAGAAACAAAATCATCACAACACGAGGATGGAGCAACAATATCTTCACAACACAAAGACTGGAGAAATATCATCATCATCGCCATGGGGTAATACAATGAGGCAGGTGTTGCAACATTTTGTGGTACTTTGACAATCCCTAACGAGCTACCCAGGAATCATAAGATTCCCTAGGATTATAAAAATCCTAACGGAGCTACCACTATTGACCACAACTAGAATATACATGCACATGCACTCTGATAGACTTCCCTTACCGGAACTTCAAGATCTATCCAAGGATGATCAGTCCCCTAGGATATAAAATCCTAACTGAATTACCCATTGTTGGTCAGGATACCATAGTATCATCAGCATCAATCCCCCTTTCGAGGGAGGTCCTTTCAGACTATACCAAGCTTGTATATAAAGTGTTCAAACTTTACACGAGACAGATGCTCGGTCAACACATATGCAACTCATCATCTATGCCAACATATTGGATCTTTACATCTCCTCTTTGCACCATATCATGAATGTAGTGATACCATATTTCTATGTGCTTCGACTTGTCATGGAACACAGGGTTCTCCATCATCTTTATGCAACTATGGTTATCACATAGAATCATGGTTGCTTCCATCTCCATATCAAATAGATATTTCAACAACTTCTAAATCCATATGGATTCAAAACTAGCGGAACATGCAACAATGTATTTAGCTTATCTCATGATGAGAGAAATATTGGATTCCTTCCTACTCTTCCATAAAGTCATGGCTGACCCTAGACTGAAACAACACCCTAAAGTGCAATTTCTATTAGAAAAAATTCCAACCCAATATGAATATGTATAACCAATCAATATGAAGTCATGATATCCAGTATAACAGAGACAAAATTCCAACATACCCTTAAGGTATCTCATCACATGTTTTGCAGCAACAAGGTGAACATGTCTGGGCTCTATCAGGTACTAACTCAATGTGTTCACAAAATAACATATATGTGGCCTTGTATTCATCAGATACATCAACGATCCAATGATCTCTGTGTACAATGTAGCATCAACCAATTCTAATGAAGTATCAACTCCATCCAACTTAATATTCACAATCATTTTATAGCTCTATGTGCTTTCTATAAAGCACTATCTGTCTCACTACCTGAGAGTATGTCCTCTACTCTCTCTGCAATTGTTCCTATGGAACTGGGACTCTTCAATTGCAGTTGTTATGAAGCTAAGAATGGATGCTCCATTCTCACTGTGACTATTGAAATTTAACAGTAATTTCTCTACTCCATCACGACAACAACTTCATCTTAAACTAAGATTGTCTCAATAACTAAAACTAAATATATCTCTTCTCCTTTCATGGAGGTAACTCTATCCTCTATTGTACTCATGTTTCCATGGTTCGACTATTGTACTACACCAACTGCCACTCAATTTTAAATATGGGGATTTCTCCCCCTACATCTCATACTATATATGAATCATGGTTTTTTTGGTTGTCTTCATGAACACTAGAACTATTTATTCAATTATTGGAGTAAGTGTCTCATCATAGTATTCTCCCTCTTGCTGGTAGAATCCTTTAGACACAATTTAGTGTTTGTACATATACAACATGCTTTATTGATTATATCAATCTTGGAAGTCAACACTTACTTCCCTTCTAGTCTATGTTGTAGGTGAATCCCCCTGCAGACAAGTGGATTCCCTCTTGGTCTCTAGACTCCTAAGACAAAGACAGAAAAGTTCTTAACATGGACACTGACTTCCTTTTAGATCCTATCAAGATAATGAATAAAAGAGAAGGAGAAAGATATGTACCTTATTAGCAACATTTTTCCTTGCAAATTCCTGGCTGAGCTTCGATCCTGAGCTCCCTGATAGATCCTATAAGACAAACAAAGATACAATGGACTTCCTACTCTACTAATATTATCTCGATCATAGATCCATCTACTGCATATAAACTCATATGGAACAAGCACAAGTTTGAAAGAAACAGTCCAATCATTGATTACTTAATGAGAACAAGTAAAAGTAATTACAATCCTTCGAATAAAGGTGCAACAACTTCTTCCAGTTCTCCTTGTACAACCCCTTTGCTCAAATAATCTCCATTGATTGCTTTGATGGCATCTCCCTCATGAGATCATAAGTTTGATGTAATTCCCAACCTCCATTCTGCCTTTCACCATGAGAAGGCTTCTTTATATAACCTTAGAGAGGTCCAACCACTTGAGAGATATTTGGGATAAGTTGAGGATTCCTCTCCTTTATTTGAGGATCTTCCTTAAGATCATGCCTTGACCATCTATTTGAATCCAACTACCTTCAGGAGTTGAGGGATTCTTCCCTGATTTGCCTCAACAAACCCAGAATTTGCCAAAACAAGGGTAGTGCTCCCCCAAAAGGGTGCACAGGGTGCTCAAGCACTACCCCAAAGAGGCTCAGGGAGTGCCAACACTCCCTGACAGTGGGTAGAGGAGCGCTCCTCTCCAAAATTCATTTTTTGAGTGTTTTTTTTGTGGAAAAAGGCTTGTACTTCCTGTCAAGTGATTTCTCTTCTTCGAAACCACCCTTTGAGGTGTCTTAAGTGTCTTCATGATGTCATTGGAGGCATGACATATGAAAGATGGAAGTATGATTTTTTTAACACTTGCAACACTTATAGTCAAGATGCAACACTTGCGGACAAGATGCGACACTTACAACACTTATAATGATGACACTTGCGACACTATCGAAGTGAGTAATTTTGAGGTGTAATAGATTGCCCCCCAAAGTATGAAGTTAGAAGACGATGATGATTGAAGTACTTTATAGACTTTTTCGAGAAAGGGTATGGACGCAGAGAGACCAGAAAAATATGCACACAACCATCAAACAAATATTATGACATGTTTCAAACCAAAGGCATGCATACCTATGCTTGAGTGATAAATACTTTTTAGGTATGGCCGCCATAAAATACACTATGGATCCATAATTATACTGAAAAAATGGTATAGCCACTACAGATACAATGTGGATCTATACTCCTATGACATGAACTGATCGTAGCTATGAAGAATACACAGTGGATCTACGAGATGATAAGACATAGCCACGACCAATATAAAGTGGATCTATGTAACAATATATGTGTCATTGTTCAAAAGAACTCCTTTGCAACCTAGGCAAAGTACATATAAGAGTGATGACTCAAACTAGGGTCTTCTTACCGATCCCAATGTAGTATGAATCTAACCATGTGAATAGATGTCTTGATGTCGAACATGGTAGAAACCACTTGATTACCGATCAATGATGTAAATCATTAATAAGCATGAGGGAAATCACCATTGATGTCAATGATTCCCAAGGTACCCTGGTACATTCTGATGAATGTGAATAGATGAGATAAATTCGAACATCCATGGAATCATCCGATCAGAGGTCAATGATGTAAACCCACTGTTGGACATGAGGATTCCTACCATTGAGGCATGTAGGTCCCAAGGTACTAATTGGTTTCTAAGTCTGAATCCCTGGATAATGTGTTGAAGTCAATAGGTATAGACTCGTCGAACAAGGACCTTGATGTATCCCCCATCAATGACATGAAATAGACACAGAGATGTAATTGGTAGATCAAATGAACATGGACTAACATGGGTATTGAAACATGATATTTGTGATGGCTGACTCTCGAGGCAAATACTTCCCTTGAACACTGAGGCACATCAGCAGAAACATGACTTGGACCAAAACTTGATGATGCAGTGGATGCTGTGAATTTCTCCAGGTTACCCAAAGGAGTAAAAGAAACTCAGAGGATTGGCTTAGTGTAGAGTTTCAGGGGATTAAAATGTGTGTAAAGACAAAGTGTCGTGTTCAAGGGCAACTGTAAGAGTTATTGGTAGTGTTCTCAAAAATTGCTTGACTTGCTTCCTTCAATTTCCCCCCCATCCAGTTAAATGAGTACCTCTTTTTAATTTAACGAGCTCGAGGAGGGTAACACATGCTCGATATGACTCACCTTCGGTAAGTCCCTCTTCCTTTGTTTAACGAACTAGAAGAAGTAAGGGTTCGGTCCTGTATGGGCCCTTCAATGTATGATTGTTTAACAAGTCCATAGAAGGTAAACTCGGTGGTTTTTCATATTTAGAGAGTATGAAAACAACTTAAAGATGAATCCAATGTTGTTCTTTTTCATAATGTTAGTCTCACGAGGCCGAAAAAGAGATAAATTATCACTCGAAAGATGCCCTTTCAAACCTTTTAACGAGTGGGAAAGGAAGCAAGATCACTCGACAATATTTTCACGTTTAGAGAGTCTGAAAAGAGTTTAAACAAGACTCCAGGGGGTTCCTTTTTTGTGTATCCATGCGGGTCCGAAAAAGAGATAAAATTTTACCCAGATGCATTCTCATGTATTTATGAGCACGAGAAAGAACAAAGACTAAGATCGGTATGCACCCAGTTTGAAAGCTAGTGGCTTAACTCCAGAATGATCATCAAAGTCTGGAGACATGCCCTCCAAGATTCAATTCATTCAGTGACTGTGAGGTTGTCACCAATTTCTCTACTATATGGAGAAAAAGGATAAGGGTGGATGAAATGAAGGTTCAAGAGAGGTGACTGTTTCATTTTTTAATGAGCTTGACACAAAAAAAGAACTATGCTTAGGGCTTTAAGTTCAATCCCTAAATTGTTGTTTCATTTTTTAATGAGATTTCTATGGAGAGGAAAAAAACTATGCTCGTGACATATGTTTCATTTTTTAACGAGCTTGTTACAGAAAAAAGAAACTATGCTTGTGGACTCTTCTTGATGATGGCTTGCAAGAGAATAATGCTCTGGAAGAACACCATGTCAAGGGACAAAACGCGGTCATGGCTTCCAAGAGATCTTCACTGGATGGAAGAAAATCACTCTGGAAGGAACACATGTCGAGGGTCACGACAGGGTTAAGGAGATTAGGCTCCAATAACCCTACCAAAGAGATCACCATGTCAACTACCGGATCCAAATTGTCGGAAGTTGAAGTCATGTGAGACAATGGAAAATCGACAGTAGGAGGGGAGATAGAGTGTATATCTGCCCAAGTTTCTTCACGAGGGGGAAGAAAAGAGGATTGATGATGGTTATCATCTCGAGGTAGCTCATCAATGCTTAGCAATTCCTTAATAGATTCATCAGAAGGAAAAATTGGGGAAATGTAGTCGATCGCAAATGACGAGGAAATTAACCATGATGGCATCGAGTAACTATCGGGTGATAATAGATGTTGGTCATCCGATGAGGGAGAAGTGGATTGGATAGAAATGTATGATGTTTCAGCTGGACTAAGTGGCACGGTGTCACCTAGTGCATTGAATTCCAATAGACTAGGTACAATCCAAGGGTCAGATGATTCCAAAGATTGATAATTCGCAATCAAGATCATATCGACGGTGGAAATATGATGTGTAGTCAGTGGAAGTGGTGTAGGGAAGTACCCATGAGGCTAGAATATTTTAGTAAGCCAACACCAATGCTTTCATACGTGATCTTGTGGTATCCCAATAAAGTAATATTGTTGGTAGCGGGAGCGTGGGCATCAATCGTGCAGAAATCAAACTGATCAATAGTGACAATTTTTCCCCGATGAGGAAATTGTACACATTGAAAGACCGACGAGGCAATGACATTCATAGAATACAAGCAACTTCTTCCAAGTAACAAGTTGTAATCGAGGGGAGCATCGACTACCTCGACATCAATAGTGACAATTTTTCCACCCAATTATATGGGAAGGGACTGTAAAATCCCATGGGGATAAAAATATCACCCATCGAAGGTGCATAACATTGTTGGAGATTTTTTAAGTGCGGGTGATTTTAAGCCTTTCCAACAAGATAAAGACATGACACAAGTTGAGGCTCCCTCATCCAGAATAGTTCGGTGGACTTGTTTATTGTGAACAACAACATCAACCTGGAAAGAAAGTTGGTGGGAGAGTCGAGATGCATAATTTTCCAGGTTAAACATGATATGGTTGGACGAATTAGGATCAAAAATGCCAATAGCAGCCAAGAGTGTTCTACGTTGACTGGGGCAGTGTTGTAGAACTTCTAATGCAGACATAACACACGGTGCTTGAGCCAAATATCCAACAATGTTGTAGTTTTGGGTGGCACATGAACTAGGATTAAAGGTAGCTTTGCGGATAGTTCTCTTAGGAGGGCGTAAGATAGATTCGAACATAGGTTTCTCAATCTGAAGTGATCCAAACAAAGGATTAACTGACAGAGTACTAACAGAGGACTGTGATGGATCCGGTAAAGTATCGGTACCGTTAGTGTCTTTTCCTTTGTCAGGGTTACCTGGTGTGTCGTATGTCTTAAAGTGAGTGGTCAAATTAATCTCATTAAACATATAAATATGTGCACTCGTCGATGCCTCATCATGAGGATGGCTAGAAATGCCCCCAGTAGAGGGGGTTTGAGCAACCATCGATTCTTGTTGTGGAAAAGGCTGAGTAAGCACAGTGGGTTATGAATTTCCCTGGAAAAGTTTGGCCACTTCATTTTGATGTGGACAGTATTGAGTGTAGTGATCATCCCCACAAATGACACATGGGAATTTCAGTTTCTGTTGTGGATTATTTTCAGTAGCAGGTGTTTGAGCTTGATTTTTTTGTTGTTCATTGTTATTAATATTTTTTTATTTATTCTTGTCTTCTTCTTACCTCTGGATTGTTTTGAAGGGGTAGATTTAATTGCATTCACCTCAGAGATCTGAGTTTGGGGGGAGGTAGAGGAGAGTGTGGTCGATTGGGAAGTAGATTGAGTTTTGAAGGAACCGATAAAATTGTCTGCATGAGATGAGGATGACGACTTGGATGGATCAGTATTAGCTCGAGAAAAATTCAAAAGAAAATCATACAAAGTACCAGATTGTGAATAAACCAAATATAAGTACTGAGCCTGAGAAATGGTCTCTTCCTCGGTGACCGCACCACCCATAGATACATCATGAGAGATCGGGGGTAAAAGTAATTTAGTAAACCATTCTACCAATAATATGTTAGGAATGATTACCTTGATCATCCTTCGTCACTGTCTCCACTCATGAATCTGGTCAAAGATATGCATGGATTCAGTTTGACGAAGGCAGGTCAAGAGTTCGGTACCCATCTCGTAGTGAATAGGTAGTTGAAAGTGCATGAGGAAAGACATGGCAAGGAAGTTGAAATCATGAAATGAAGCACGTGGTAGTTCAATATACCACTTTTTTGCAGAGCCAGTAAGTGTTCACTGGAAAAGACGCAAACGTATAGAATCATCCATGAGGGAGTTTTATGAACACCAAAAATGGAAATTCATCACATGGTTGTTTGGATCTTCACCGGATTTTCCGTCAAATTTTGGAATATTAGAAGGATGTTTAGTGGGAATAATTGGCCAAATCGGTGAATGAAAGATAGGATCATTAGTTAACCAAGACAAGTCTGGGAGATCCAGAGTCACAAGGAAAGGTAGATGTCGATTAATTTGCAGATGATACTGGTGTGGCATAGGAACACCAGTAGGACCATAAATTGGGTTAGGTGGATAGTTGTAACCAGTAGGTCCTCATACATATGGTTGTTGCTGACTAGGATAAACAAGATTTGATGATGGTTGAGAAACATTTGCATAACCCAATGGGTTCTGAGCATTATAAGCCGAGTGATTTGCTTTCCCAGAAAGAGGATGAACATTGTTCCCTTGAGGAGGGTAGGGAGTAGATCCCAGAGGCGGATACACATTAGAACCGTGGGGAGGATAAGGTTCTTATCCTTGATGACTCAAGGTGGTTTTTGGTATGCCTCTCGTATAAGGTTGTCCATAAGACAATCTAGAAGGAACAAGATTTGATACTCCTTCTTGCGGGTTATGATATGAATTCCCCCCAACATGGGGTTGGGTATATGTGCCTCCAGAAGATACTCCCCATGATTGTGAAGGGTTTCCAGTAGACGAAGGTTTCCCCCCTTCCAGTGGTGGATTAACGACCGGGGTATGACTGGAAAAGGGAGGTTTCCCTCCGGGAAGAACATGAAAATGGGGTTGTCCCTCAGGAGGGGTAGGCCTGCCATAGTATGGTGGTATTCTAAGAGGGATAGGTATGTTAGATGGTGGTTTCCCTCTAGTCAGTTTTATTTGGTTGGAAAGGGTCTGCATTCTTGGGTGAAAATATGTCCTAGCAGAATCGTGCAGAACATGTGGAGCTATAGAGTGAAAGTTCGTAAAAGTGGGGGTAGGGGTTGAAGTGCCTTGGGAATCAGTAGAGGTGATGAGTCCAACATTAGGATAGACTTGTATTGACACAACAGTAGGGTTAATGGCCTGATCGATGGGGTGATTCATAGTTTGACCAGATGGTCCACTTTCAACAGGAGGGTCATGAGGATTAAAGGGTTGTCGAAAGGACTCAAAATTCTCATAGAGATCGTGTCCTGATGAATTCTTCCATATATAATGAGTAGGTGTGGGATTTGTATCTACTATAGTGGTAGGAAAAATAGGATTCCTATACTCATCACTGAAGGTTGGTTCTGTGGATCCCATATATGTCTCGGTAAAGGCTCTCACAGGTAACTATGGGACCTCTTCATCTATGACGTTCCCAAGGTAGACTAAATGAAGAAAAAGTGGCTCAAGAGGGGTTACCGACATAGATGTAGTGCGAGGAGTGGGATTCTCAACCGTAATCAAAGAGCCTTCTGAGTTATCTAATGGAGGAACAACAATACTCCCAGTGTCAGATTGATTTTCTACCTCTCCAAGGTATTTGTCTTCTGGAGGGTTATGAGGTAAGGGTTGGTAGCCTTCCAGAGGAAACCCTTGCATCCTACGTGATCGGAGAAGACCTTTATCATCTACAAGATCAATTTTGGAGAATAACAGTACATGTTAAAAATCTCGGGCCAACTAACAAAAAGAAATAACATACGCTAATAAAATCTAGGAATCAAAACCAAGCAAACAAAACTTCTCTCAATGATCATACTAGTTGGTGATGAAATCCAACGTCGCGTGATAAATTCAAGAAGGGGCGAGGATATGGTGGAATAGTTACAATGGTGACCTGCTTAATGGACTTTCACCTTGGTGCAAGCTTCCACGCAGGAATTGTGGATTTACCCTCCAAGGAGCCCGAGTGAGTTTGACCAATGTCTGTCCCAGGTACAATGAGACCTCCCTTCACTATCACCTCGTGTAAGTACCTAAGGATTATGGAAACTACAGAAACCAACTTGCAGTCAGCCCCTAGGTGGGTATAGTCGATAGTCTGATCTGAACATATGGGCAAGATAACAAGTCTAAAATAAACTCAAGAGGCTCCCACACATAATCATGGGTATACCTTCAAGTGACCCCCAATATATGATCTGACCACTACAAACAGTTGAACCATGGAGGGATAATCTCTGTAACTCACCCAAATTCGACCTCGTGTGCAACCCCTGTGTGAGAGGGGGATCCTAGAAAGCCTATACGACAATTGGATTTGACTCTCCCTATCTCAGGATGCTAATGTTGATTTTGAAAACTTTGGAGATTTGTACTCATAGCCTAATCCAAAGTGCTAATCCTAGTCTAATGTTGGTGGAAGATCCTAAAAACAAAAAATGTTCTAGAAAATTTTTAATTAGTGTTGATTTTATGGTTGTTCTTTACTCAAAGGGTGTATGACAATGAAACTAATGGTATGATGACTCAATTCTCGAAAATTCACAAGAGGATGATAAGAAATATTTTATTTCAATGAATGGCTATTTAAAGAAAGGAGAAAAATTGTTTTAACTATCAAACACTAATATGCAATGTCCTCAAACAATTTTTTTCTCACTCAAATCCAATGCAATGCTAAAAATTTCAGAAATTCCTTCTAATATCCAAACCAGTCACTAAAATATGTCCTTTTGTTGATATGTGAATGATAATCAGATGCAAGACTTCTAAATGTCAATCAGACATCAAGATTAAACAATCAAAAGAAAACTTCACACAAAACAAAAAATACACTCTCGTTGTGAAATAGACAAGAAGGACAAAGATAACCAAAATGAAAACAAGAACCAAAAATCTCAAACCAAAGAGAAATGATGGAAATTCGACTTCAAAGATCAAATGAAAAGTTCACAGACCTTTGGATTTCCTCACAAAAGTTTTCACTCAGTCAAATAAAGGAGAAGAAAACAACAAGTTAACTCTAGGTCAGCAAAGACAAAGAGTGGCTTCAAGGCAAGGAAAGAAGATGTAAAAATACCAAACAAAAGAGGATGAATTCTTAGAAATAAGGGTGTTTGAAAGCCAATATCAAGATGGACTAAGAGTATGGGACCCTGAGCAAAATCCAAAACCAAGAAATAGCTTCAGAAGATGAAAATTCTGGAGAATTTCTCACAAAAATGGGGTAGCGCTCTAGTGTAAGGGGAACTAGAGCATTCCAGTGCTCTGTGTGAGGCTAAAGGGGAGTGCTATCACTCTGACAATAATAGGGGGGGAGCGCTCTGCTCCAAAAACTCAAAAAAATGTCCAAAAACTCAAAAAATGAAGGAAATTCAGTCAATCAGGGTGATCTTGATGACATAATGAGGCAATCAAACAAATATAAGGATGAAAATACAATGTGGAGAAGATCAAATTAGTGGGAAAAGGGACAAAACAAGATCTAGGAATGGAAACACAAATCAGAGCTCCTCCCCAGTGGAGTTGCCAATTTTTGTTGTAGGTGAATCCCCCTGCAGACAAGTGGATTCGCTCTTGGTCTCTAGACTTCTAAGACCAAGACAGAAAAGTGCTTAACATGGACACTAACTTCCTTTTAGATACTATCAAGCTAATGAATAAAAGAGAAGGAGAAAAATATGTACCTTATTAGTGACATTTTTCCTTGCAAAGTCATGGCTGAGCTTCGATCCTGAGCTCCCTGATAGATCCTATAAGAAAAACAAAGATACAATGGACTTCCTACTCTACTGAGATTAGCTCAATCATAGATCCATATATTGCAGACAAAATCATATGGAACAAGCACAAGTTTGAAAGAAACAGGCCAAGCAGTGATTATTTAATGAGAATAGGTAAAAGTACTTACAATCCTTTGAATGAAGGTGCAACAGCTTCTTCCAGTTCTCCTTGTCCAACCCCTTTTCTCAAATAATCTCCATTTATTTCTTTGATGGCATCTCCATCATGAGATCATAAGTTTGATGTAATTCCCAAACTCCATTTTGTCTTTCACCATGAGAAGGCCTTCTTATATAACCTTGGAGAGGTCCAACCACTTGAGAGATCTTTGGGATAAGTTGAGGATCTTCCTTAAGATCATGCCTTGACGATCTATTCGAATCCAACTACCTTCGAGAGTTGAGGGATTCTTCCCTGATTTGCCTCAACAAACCCAGAATTTTCCAAAAAAAGGGTAGCTCTCCCCCAAAAGGGTGCACAGGGTGCTCAAGCACTCCCCCAAAGGGGCTCAAGGAGCGCCAGCACTCCCTGACAGTGGGTAAGGGAGCGCTCCTCTCCAAAATTCATTTTTTGAGTGTTTTTTCCATGGCAAAAGGCTTGTACTTCCTATCAAGTGATTTCTATTCTTCCAAACCACCCTTTGAGGTGTCTTAAGTTTCTTCATGATGTCTTTAGAGGCACGACATATGCAATATGTTAGTATGATTTTTTTGACACTTGCAACACTTATAGTCAAGATGCGACACTTACAACACTAGTAATGACGACACTTGCGACACTATCAAAGTGAGTAATTTTGAGGTGTAACAGTCTAATGAAAAAATCCATATCCCATTCTTTTTTACTAGCTTCCTTCTCTATCACTGAAACAAGGGAATCTTCCCAGGAGATTTCATATCTCCTATAAGTCTCTAAAGCTATTATCTAGTCTTTTTATGACATCTGTCTCCCAGTCCTGGAAGATGTTTCTTCATATGATATTTTCTGAGATTATCCTTACTATGAATATTGATTTATTTCGAGTATACAAGAACTTCATCATCTCTTACATGATATACTTGGTGTTGAATACCAAGTCTTAATATGAAAAGTTGAGTCAGACTTCAAACGATTTCAACTTCTTGTTAAGGTGGCTTCATTATCCTTCTAACAAGTCTATTGTGAGTTATTGTTCTAATGTTAGGTCATATTTGGAGTCTTCTTATCCTTACAATAAATCTCCAAAAGATAGTTTCTTATTCATCTTATTTGGTACATGAATGTATATGTTCATGTACATAGTCTGCTTCATGTCTCATCTAATTGGTTGGCTTTTGCAACCTTCACTATAGCTTCATCAAGGTTATCACCTATGACCTGTCTGGAACAAGAACAACAAAAAACAAGAATAATACTCTTTATAATAATAAAATAGCATTGAGAAAAATCATCACAGTAGCTCCTTTAGAGATATTACTTGTGGCCTTCCTAAAACAAAGATCAAAAGTAAGAAATACAATTTGAAATGAGATCAACACTCTTATAGTGTTGTGATCAAACGTTCCTCCATGGTAACTAGGATCCAACACAAGAGGTTTCTCTTGGAAGATATGTTATTTGTATCTGGTAAATTATTACAATAATAATTTATCTCAATGTGCTCACATGCTACCAAGTATAATACTTTTCAAAGACTGATACCTCAACTATGGTGTTTACTTGTAATGAGGTATTTATCAACTTTCCATGTGCAACTTTGAATCTTATCAACTTAATCAATCAAACCTGGAACCTGGAGTCTTGTCCTCAAGAATGAGTGTGTTTATGTTTTTTCAAGTCTCCTTCACTGAAGATGATAAGTGATTTCTTCAACCTGTCCTCTGTACTAAGACAATATGTTATCTTGAAAAAGGTCTAAATTAGAGAATAAACTCTAATCTCAATCTAATACCTTGTCTTTAATTTGACCAAGGGTTAGTATGACGTTCATAACTTCAACATACAACCTATATGTCAAGATAATTTCATAATGAATAGATGCATACAAAATGATCAAACCCGAGGTGCATTATTCCTCTGAATGTGTTGGATCTAAGATCCTTCTGGATCTATGACAAAAGATCCCTTCTCCTACAAGTACCCTTTGGAATAATAATTCATTTTAAACACATGTAAGTTCATAACTCTTGATAGTATCTTGATAGGGTAAGGTGCACTAGGAAAATTACACAACAGTCCCAACACTTCACAAAAAATTTCACTACAACCGGTACTGCAACTGCAACATCAACTTAGGGTTTTATGAGGAAACCCTAATTTTTTAGCTTTCAAATTTTGGAATTCTGATCGAGGGACTAGATGCATTGGGATGAGGTGAGTAGGATGGTGCAGTCAATTTTTGGAAAAGCTAGTTTTTACCCCTTGAAACTGATCTTGAGAAAATATGGACTGGTACTTTTGGTACTGGTTCTAGTTTTTTGGTTTTCCAGTACCATTGAAAACTAGGGTTTCACTTTCCGGGAGTTCAGTCCACTGAAAAAGTGCACTCAAGATGCAAATGATTTCATTGGGATAGGGTGCATTTCCCTAGAAGTTTTTAGACTAAAATTCGTCTTCAACAAAAATACCTAATTTTCTTGTACAACAACAGTGACATTTTTTCTTATCCAGTGAAAGGTGCTCTCTTCAACTTAGCTTTGATACCATTTTAAATTTAGAGAAACTATTAAGTTTCTTTTCAATTAACTAGACAATAATAACATATGCAGGATCACTAAGAGAAACAAAATTACAAGGTACACAACATTTATCCCGGGAAACCCTCGTGGGGGAGAAAACCCACCAAAAAATTCCTTAATATAGACAACCAATACAAGGCCAAGATAATAAACCAAAACACTAGAGAATATACAACACTGATCAATGTGCCTCTCTGTTAGGGTTCTAACCCGCACATAGGTAGAAAAATATATCTGGATGTAATAAAGGTCAATATTAATAAGGCCTTGCAATAAAATATAATAAGTCGAATGTAAGAAGACCTAATAGAAGATTTCGCTTCTAGAAGGATCTTCCTCTAGATTCTTCTTTTGATAAACATACTTAGTATAAATAGGAGTTGAGGGTATGAAAGCCCTAGCTTGGATATTATTGTAATAGAACTTTGTTCAACTGGAGGTTTCCCCCTCGAAGAGGCCCGTGAACATTGCTTTCAAATTCAAAGTGCTATTTTTGTTGTTATTCTTATATCATTTTAGTGCTATTGTGGTGATTGTTATGGTTATATTATTGTTATTCTTCCATTTTTATCATTTTATTTTTGTTCTGCATACTTTTTATATCTGGTATATTACAAGTGGTATTAGAGCACTTTCCTCGGTAGACAGTGTGGGTTAAATTTTTTTCAGGGTAGAGACGTATTATGGCATCTTTAAGCCACAGAGATCTATCGTTACGTGCATAAACCCGTAGTTGAGGGATTCATACATGCAGGAAATATAAGTGGTACTTAAGAACACATCTGTTGGCCACCCTTGTAACCTCTGTTGGTACCCCTACGAGTGGTAGTGCATAAGAAAAAACCTGTGTATGGATCGACCTAGATTACCTAAATCCCTCTTTAGATAAACCGATCAACCATCTGATTGCTATAGTGTCACTGAGAACATAACTCAGGAAGATACTCTCTAGTACCTAGGTAGTTGGGCAGTACAGGTAAGGATACGGTCTATCCTCCTTAGTTAGTTCCCTAAGATATTGGGTCGAGTACTACTATTGGACCCCACACATATATCAGAGAGATATAGCACATGGAAAACCCTTGAATACCTAACCCTTGGGGACAAAAACATAAAAAAATTAAAACAGACAAGATCTATTGCCGCTCAACTATGTTTGGGTTGCCAAATCACTACACAGTTCTTCCTGGTTAAGCATATGGGAATTTCATCACTACAGTATTCTTCAGACCGGACTATAACTCCACGTGTAAAACAAAAAAAAAATCTGGAATTTTTTTCACCATTATTTGAGAACTATTCCATTGGCTTCATCTCTTCACACGTATCACATTCATACATATCATTTTTCATCAAAAATTTTGACCCCACTCACCCCTTTTTGGTTCCCTCATCCTCATGGCCCATACCCGTAGCCAAGACTTGGAAGCTCACTTCAATACTTTGCAATCTAGTCTCATTGAGACCCAACAAGAAGTGAAACACCTCAGTGCCAATTTTTCCACCATCAATACAACCATGCAGTCCTCAATGGAGGCAATCAAACAAGACTTGACCAACCAACTTGAATCTGTCTTTTCATCACTTTGCACCAAGATTCATATCCCTATAGATAACCCTTCCTCTGACTCACCTCCACATACTGATGGTGGACATTCCTCTCATTCCCATAACTTTCAGAACCATCACTTTCAACGTGACCTGCGCCTTCCACGGGTGGATGTGACCAAATTTGATGGCTCGGACCCCACTAGTTGGGTAACCCAAATGGAACATTATTTCTCTTTATACAAAATTACAGATGACTTGGCCAAACTCCGGTATGGTGTTCTCCATCTAGATCAAGAATGTTGGCAATGGTGGCAATGGAGAAAAATTTCTCATCAAGGGTATATTGCTTGGACACACTTTGTGGCAGGGATTTATGAACACTTTGACATTGACACCAACCATTTGGGTTGTTTGACAAAGCTGAAACAATTAGGAACAGTTGAAGACTTTATATCTGCCTTTGAGCACCTAGATTTTCGGACAGAGGGCATGTCTGATGCCTTTTTCTGAGAGTGTTTTATCAGTGGCCTTAAGGATGATATTTGAGCCCATGTCCTTATGGCTTGGCCTCAGAGTTGGGTGGAAGCTACTAAAAGAGATAAATAAGCACAACAGGTTGTATCTTCTCAAAACTGAAAAACCTCATTTATCCCTTGCCCTAAACCAATAAATCGCACTACTCCCTCTGCTCCACGAAAGATCCAAAAACTGACCAGGGATGAAATGGTTGAATTCCAACTCAAAGGCCTTTGTTATAATTGTGATGACAAATATTTCTCGGGCCACAAGTGTAAGGAAAAAAATATTTGTATGGCCATCTCTGAGGATATTTCGGAAGAGGATGTAGAAAATCCCCTTGTGTCTGAGTCACTTGATTCCACTGACATAACCCCTCCCTCAGACCCTCCCGAAGTAGAACCAGTCATTTCCCTCAATGCTCTCACTGGATTCTCCGCTCCCCAAACCCTGAAGCTAATCAGTTACATCAAGCATCAGAAGGTCATCATTCTGGTTAATAGTGGTAGCACCCATAATTTTATTCATCACCGCATTTCCAAAGAAACTCATTACTACATCCATGTCGTCAATAATTTCCAAATCATGATTGCCAATGGTGGTTCCATGAAATGTGGAGGGTTTTGTGAAAATGTGCATCTCCAAATTGGTGACTACCACCTGAAATCCCATATGTTTGCTATCGACATGGGAGGTTGTGACATTGTGTTGGGTGCAGAGTGGCTAAGGACTTTGGGTCCCATTCTCATGGATTTTAAGGAAATAACCATGCAATTCGACCAAGAGGCCCACGAATATAATTTCAAAGGAATCACCATTGATTCACCTGATATCATTAGTTCCCATCACATGGAAAAGCTGCTCAAAAATGGTCATTCTAATGTTATCGCCCAACTCCATGCCATACAAGAAAAAACGACACCCTCGGTGATGCAAGACCTCCAAGACATCCTTTCTAAACATCAATCAGTATTTTCCACTCCCCAAGGACTCCCTCCTTCCTATGGTGTTCATGATCATTATGTTCCATTTGTACCTGGAAGTCTTCCTCCCAATATCCGTCCATATTGTCACCCCTTTTCCCAAAAAAATGAAATTGAGAAAATGGTCCAGGAACTCCTTAATGCATGCATTATCCACCCTAGTATGAGCTCCTACTCTTCTCCTATGGTCATGGTCCTGAAGAAAGAATGTTCATGGTGAATGTGTCCTAACTTCCATGCCCTCAACAAACTTACCATTAAATACAAATTTCCCATTCTTGTCATTGATGACCTCCTGGACGAATTGAGTGGTGCCCAATTATTTACTAAACTTGATCTTCATTCGGGCTACCACCAGATATGTATGAAAGAGGCAAACATTCCCAAGAATTCCTTTAGAACTCATGAGGGCCACTATGAGTTTTTGGTCATGCCCTTTGGCTTGTGTAATGCCCCCTCCACCTTCCAAAGCCTCATGAATCATGTCTTCTGTCCTTTTCTCCGCCATTTTGTCTTAGTTTTATTTGATGATATCCTCATCTATAAAAAAACCTAGACATACCATCTTGCTCATGTGGATCGAGTTCTCCATCTACTCTCTCAACACGAACTTTTCCTGAAATAGTCTAAATGTGCTTTTGGCGCCTTAGAAGTAGAATACTTGGGTCATCTAGTTGGAAAGGATGGCATTAGGGTGGATCCTAAAAAGATTGAATCTATGCAATACTGGCCTCACCCAAAGACTCTCAAGAGCTTGCATGGATTTCTGGGTTTAATAGGGTATTATCACAAGTTTGTTAAGAATTATGGAAATATTGCAGCACCTGTCACTGCTCTCCTAAAAAAGAACTCTTTCACTTGGACTCCAACCACTGCTCAAGATTTTCATAGCTTGAAGATGGCCATGTGCACCACTCCAGTCCTAGCCCTTTCTGATTTCACAAAGACCTTTGTGTTGGAATGTGATGCCTCAGGGAAAGGAATTGGTGTTGTGCTTATGCAAGAGGTTCGACCCTTGGCCTTTACCAGCAAGCAACTATCTGAAAGAAATTTGGGCAAATCCATATATGAAAAGGAAATTTTGGCTATTCTACATGTCATTGATCTGTGGTGCCCTTATCTATTCGAGCAACGTTTCCAAATTAAGACAGACCATCAAAGCCTCAAGTATTTTTTGGAACAATGCATTTCCTCCCTGGAGCAACAAAAATGGGTGACTAAGATCTTTGGATATGATTATGAGATCATTTACAAGAAATGAAAATACAATGTGGTTGCGGATGCACTTTCCCAAAAATATGAAGATGAAGGTTCCATTTTTTATCTTTCCTTCATTGCACCCGATTGGCTCTAAGTTGTTCATCAGGAATGGCTACAAGATCCCAAAAGTTCACATCTGATCCAACAATTGTAGTCCAATGTTGTAGCTTCCCCAGGGTACTCTTGGCTCCACGATGAGATTCAATACAAAGGTCGTTTGTATTTAAGTAAGCAATCAAATATTAAATCCAAGATACTTTCTAAGCTTCATGCTACACCAACAATGAGTCACTCAGGGTTCACCAAAACCTATGACAAGGTCAAACATTCCATTTTCTGGGATGGTATGAAACAAGAAATTCTTAATTTTGTCGTTGAGTGTGATGTGTGTCAATGCAATAAGGGAGAAATAGTCAAATCTCTAGGCACACTACAACCTCTCCCAATTCCACCTGCTATTTGGAAGGATATCTTTACGGATTTTATTACCAGCTTACCCAAATCGGGAAATAAATCAGTCATCATGGTGGTTTTTTATCACCTTTCCAAGTATGCTCATTTCTGTGCTCTTCAACACTCGTTTACAACATCCACGGTGGCTCAAATTTTCATGGATCAAGTCTTCAATCTTGATGGCATGCCACACTCTATTGTTTCTGATCATGACCCAACTTTCACAAGCAATTTTTGGCAAGAATTGTTCAAGCTACAAGGCACCCAATTGCATCTCAGCTCAGCTTATCATATCCAGACTGATGGTTAGACATAACTTGTCAACAAGTGTTTGGAAACATATTTGAGGTGTTTTG
Source organism: Picea engelmannii (assembly GCA_009831015.1). Lineage (NCBI taxonomy): Eukaryota > Viridiplantae > Streptophyta > Pinopsida > Pinales > Pinaceae > Picea > Picea engelmannii. Next base: position 214,899 of record ML793160.1, read on the forward strand.
CCTTAGAAAAGAAAAATCAATGGGTTCAATGGTTACCCCTAGTTGAATGGTGGTACAAAACTTCATACCATAAAGCTACATCCATGACTCCTTTTGAAGTGGTATATGGACAGAAGCCACCTTCAGTTCTCTCATACTTACCTGGTATCTCGAAGATCTAGGCAATTGACCAAACACTTATAGTTCGATAAGATATTCTTCGTACCCTCAAAGAGAATTTGGTCATGGCACAGAATCACATGAAGTAACAAGCAGATCAAGGTCGCTCTGAACGTCAATTTGCAGAAGGGGATCATGTGTTTCTTCGACTGCAACCTTACAAGCAAACTTCCCTCAAGGATGAGCATTGTCAGAAGTTAGTGCCCAAATTTTATGGTCCTTATACCGTTCTCAAGCATGTGGGACAAGTAGCCTATCAGTTATCTTTTCCCAGTCATTCGAAGCTACATCCTGTTTTTCATGTTTCATGCTTAAAGAAGGTGATTGGAACTAAGTGTCAAATTCAAACCAACCTTCCCGAGTTAGCCGAAGAAGGATCCATTTGACTACAACCACAAGTAGTTTTGGACCAGCGTGAGCGTTTCTTGCATTAGAGAACCATCAAGGAAGTGTTAGTCCAGTGGAAATATACAACTCCAACAGATTCCACTTGGGAACTAGATACCATTCTACAACAATTTCCACATCTCAAGCCTTGAGGAAAAGGTTGTTTTTATGGGGGAGGACATGTTAGGGTCCTAACCCGCACATAGGTAGAACAATATATTCGGATATAATAATAGTCAATATTAATAAGGCCTTTCAATAAAATATAATAAGTCAAATATAAGAAGACCTAATAGAAGATTTCACTTCTAGAAGGATCTTCCTCTAGATGCTTTTTTTGATAGACATATTTAGTATAAATAGGAGTCGAGGGTATGAGAAACCTAGCTTGGATATTATTGTAATAGATCTCTTCTCAACTAGAGGTTTCCCTCTCGAAGAGGCCTATGAACATTTCTTTCATAATCAAAGTGCTATCTCTGTTGTTATTCTTATATCATTTCAGTGCTATTGTGGTGATTGTTCTAGTTATACTATTGGTATTATGCCATTTCTAGCATTTTTATTTTTGTTCTGCATACTTTTTATATATGGTATATTACACTCTCTCTTCCTTCTTCCAACAACTGGAAATTGTGGCTTCCTTCAAACTTGCGCACTAGATGAGTGAGCTGATTGAGTGTAATAATGAGGCATCATCCTCTCTTATTTATACTAGTTGTTAGGCACTAGGGTTGTGTCTCTTCACTAAGTTGGGCCAAATTCTTGAATTAGTGGCTAAAACCACTTTAATTATCCCTAGGGAATGACTTTTCAATTAGCATCATTTAATTAGGGTTTGAGCAATCCACAAAACGGGATTTGTTCATATACAAAGACCGACATGATCAATACACAAAATGGGATTGATCTATTGAATAATAACTCAATAATAAGTAGAATATACTTCGTAGTTACAATATTTCAACATCTAAAAGCTAGAAAACAAATTCCCAAGATGAAAATTGCATGTGAGCCAGTTAGAAGAGGTGAGTGGCCACCGATATCCACCTGGATCAAATCACCAGGATAAAAAAGTCAAAACAACAAAAGAAAAAGAAAAATTAGAAGTTAGATTAAAAAGACAAGGAAGTGGTTTATTCCTTGGCTGATTTAGGAACCCCCATTGTCAACCCCTTGAAACTCACCAGTGTATAATGGGTACAACCTAGAATAAGGAGGTCCAATAGAATCAAGAGTCAAAAGAAGGAAATCCCAGTGTCAACCACTCCACTCACCATCACATCCCAAGTGGAAGAGGTCAAGGAATCTCCTAGTCAAGAACAACAAAAAGAAACAAAGGGGAAGGAGCCTCAAGATGAGATAGTAGTGAAAGAAGAAAGACCAATGGAAGGAACATATAAAACAAAAACCCTTGTGGAAAAAAATATTAATGAAACCTTGTTAGAATTGGAGAAATCTAAGGCTGGTGTCATAAAGTGGAAAAGGGTGGAAAAAGATAATAAAGGAAAACAAAAAGAGGAGGCTTCTCAATAATTGAGGCAACAACTCCAACTTATGCAGTAAAAATTCTGAATTATGACTATGTAGAAAATGGAATACAACCATAAGTTGATAGTGGAGAACCAGAAGCTACAACAACAATTGAACAAGGAAAGAAGAGATTTGCATGTGAAGAGTGAAAAGATATAAATTATGGAAGAAACATTCAATACAATAGATAAAGTGTCTATAGAGATGATGGAATGCAAACCACTAGCTAGGACATATACACTATTCCTAAAAGAATAATGGCATAAGAATCATATTGCACACTTGGCTAAATTTGTGAAATTCAACATTGATACCCCCAAATATTTCCTAGATGCATATCAGGGCTATAATATGGAGGAAAGAGATAAAATGTGTGAATTCTACCTACACAACCTCATATTTCCACACCCATACAATTGGAATCCCAATCCATATGTGGGGGATGTCCAATCGATGGTATTTGCATCATGGCTAATGCATGAGGAAATGAGGGCATAGAAATTCAAGAAGTATAAGGAAGAAGAACAAAAAGCACCCTTATGGATTAGAGTTGAGGCTGCTAGCCCTAGATATGTCATAAACAAACAACATAACCTCTCTTTGGATAAGGATGTAGCTCTAGGATGGATAGCCAAACAAAGGGAAGCAATATCCCATCTTGATGACTCACTCAAATTATTAGGAGAAGAAGTAGCAGAGGCCTACCATAGGAGGTGGCATGCATTGCCTCATGATTTTCATATTAGAGAACTTTACTCCCCCAATACCTTATAAATTTCCCTCCTAAGGACACTCTGGTACAAAGAAACTTTAAGGAAAATGAAGAACAAATGGATTGGGTTAAGTATGATGACTCCACTACTTCTCCCTGTATCACCTATGGTTGATCTCAATTCAGAAAAGGAAGAATAAGAATGGGCCAGAATTGTGAAGGATAAAGGATACCATGATTAGGAAGCTATGGCCAAATATGTGGCATGGGATATGAGGCAAGAATTTAGTAAGTAGAAGTAGGGTGATGAAAAACAAGAAAATGTTGAGAAACAATAAGTAATTGAGCAGTAGTAGGGTTATGTACAATAGGAAATTGTTGAACAACAATAGGGTACACAACAACAACAACGGTAGTAAGAAAAAAAAGACAAATTCTGGTTGCATAAAAGGTGTGAAAAAGTTCAACTGAGGGATGATGATGAGCCCCATTATTTTCCATTCTAAAGGCTTATCTTCGACACATTTTTCCACCAAAAAATGACTTAATATTTTCTTTTGACCATATTTAATAGTAATTCATGGGTATTTTTCATGCTGCTTAATGAATGTATATTGAGGTGTATTTTTTTGTATAAGGTACCTTTTTTCTCTAATTTTTTTGTCAAAAGATGTGCATTCCACCAATCAGGTCAAATTGAAGGATTCAGCTGCACCAACATCCTAGAAACAAGGGATTTTGCCTCCCTCAAGGAGCTGCCAGCTAAATATCAAGGGAAATTGTCCCTACCTACTTCCAAGAGAGATCCTTCTTCATTAATGACCACTTTTGATCAACAATAGTCGAATATCTAGGTGCAAAGGGATGATATCCCTCACTTACTCATTCCTCTCTTTGATTTAGGGAAGCGAGGTAAAACTCTTTATCTATATATACACCTATATTCTAAAGAGGGGGAGAGATAGAGAATTTTTGGAAAAGCATTCTATGGATATGTTGCGGATAATTTTGTTGAGAACTCAGAGCATTCATTCTCTTGATGTATTACCGATATTTATGAAATAAACATGTTTTTTCTTTTATTCTTTTAAAGTTTCTATTAGGCTCTTTGTGCCTCTTGGGTAGGGCCCATCCAAGAGGGATCAAGGAATATGTTACAAATTATGTATATTTCATGCATGTTAGGTAGTATTTTATTATCTTTTGAAATTTAATATATTTTTTCATGATTATTCCCAGCTTCTATTAGGATTATCACTAACTAGATAGTCACAACAAGCATCCTGTAGAAATTTTCAATAGACTTTAGGAGCACTCTTAGGTGCCTCCCAAGGCCAAGAACCTCAAATTCACTCCACTTATTTATAGTCTATATTTTTACATGATTTTAAATACTCACTCTACCTTTTTGAACCTCATTTTTCTTCTTGTAGGAGTTTCCTATAGAAACTGTACAGTTCCCTGTAGAATGACACGGTTTCTATAGAAATCTCTTGTACACTTCATATTCTGACTTATATTAAACTTATTTTCATAAAATAATAAATAAAAAATAAAAATACATTTAGATTGGCATTGATTCAAGGGTTAGACAATTAACATGTTTTATCATACATTAGTGTATCTTTACTTTTGTTATAGATTTTTGTCATAACTTACATTGAATTTATCTTCTTTCTTTCATTTTAATCTTCTTCATTTAATATTATTTAATGTAGCTAGAATAATTTATGTCCATTCAATCTTTATTAGTTGTAATTTCATATTGGTTTCTTTCCTTCAATCAATTAGTTCATAGCTTATTTATATCATTTTATTTTCTTTCACATTTCCATCCTTTATCAGTTCCAAATGTTTACTATCGACAAGTGCATATTGTACATACAATGCATAGCACCTCCTAAGTTTGTATGAAACCTAGGTTGACAAAGTAAGTTATGAATCTAAGGGTATAGTAACTTATTGTTGCTATTCCTAGGGCCATCAATAGCACTGAGAGTTGCAATAGTGAGAGTTGTAGCACTGAGAGTTGCAATAATGACAAGATTCACAACAATGGTGTTAGCAACCCAAAGTTGTAGTAGATACACTCGAGCAAGGAGTTGCAACAACTCATACTCAAGAGTTGCAACTCTTGTGTTGGGAAGGTACATGTGTATCCTTTTTCCTGTATACCATTATTAGAAAAAAAGGTGATAATATCTTGAAAATGCATAAGAATAAGTATTGAAATGGCATGTTGAGAGAATAATTATACCTTGACCAAAAATGCATCATTGTGAATGAAAAGGGTATTAATATGGAATGGAAATGGGAAAAATTATGTACAAAAAGTATTGGACAGGCGCTAAAATTATGTAAATTTAAGCAGTCATTATCTCCCCCCAACTAAAAACATTTCATGCCCCCATTCAACCAAACAATTATTTCTAGTCTGAGAGGGTAAGACTCCCTTGGAGTTTGTTGAAGCCATAATTAGTTTTCTCTGCTTCAAGAATAAGAACTTCTTCCTCATCTCGTTATCCTTCCATAATTACAGCAAGGAATTCACCTAAATTTACCCCTATTTGTTCTTGTGCAACATCATGGTCCTTATATTCTGCTTCCATTATCTCTTTATCCTATTCCTCCCCTACTGGTTCTGGTGTGGCAATAAGATGATTTTCCTCTATCATTTCTTGTGTGGTAGCAGGGTGATTTTGCTCTACTGGCTCTTGTGTGGTAGTAGGGTGATTTTCCTCTATTTGTTCTTGTGTGTAAGCATAGTGATTGGCCTATGTAATAGTAGGGTAGGTTTCCTATGATATTTCATTAGGGTGAGTGGCCTCTGCTTGTTCAACAATATGATTGGTCTCTGTGAAAAAAGGGTGAGTGTCCTTTGTCGACTTAGCAGGGTGACTGGCCTTTGTTGTTTCTACAACAATGGATCTTGCTTCCTCAAAAACAAATTCTAACCTATCCACATGCCTTTCCTCTCTAATATCATATCCTAAAAACTTGAGAGATATCTAAAGTGTCGTGTTCTTCTTTTCAAGCATCTTATTCTTCCTTAAAAGTAATGCATATAAGGGTGAAAGGAAATGAGTACTCAATGTTTTAGATTTGTTGATTTTGGCTAGTACTGGGGTAGCGGTGGACTCATTTGATTCCATAGTTGTATCTTATTTTTCATCTGTTTAGACCTCCATAATTGCAGCAAGGCCCTCTCCTAGGATTTTCCTTGTTGGTTCTTGTGTAACAACAAGGTTTTATGTCCTTATCTCTTCATTAGGTGCATGCCCGACAAAGATTTGACCATTTATCATCATATCATTAAGGTAACATTTCCCTATTGGTTATGGTGTGATAACAAGGGTCTTCTCTTGTGATGAAACTAATTTTTTGTCATGTTCCTCCCCTGTTGGTTCTTGTGTAGCAGCATGGGTTTTTCTTTTGCAAGTTGCAGCTTTATAATTATATCTTTCCATATTCTTCTTTCGAGTAAGTGTGTATGTTGGCTTCTTCCTTGTCCTCAACAATATTTTTTTCATGAATTTGATCCCTTTTACTTATACGTATCTCTCATGGATGTCTTCATCTCACTAAGGATTTACAATAAAACCCTTGGGGTTTTCTTTTTCAGTGGTTTCATTTCTAGGAGTTACAACATTCTTGACCTCCAGAATTGCAATAGTTATATCCTCCATACTTGTAGCAACCAAAAACTATAGAGTTGTAGCATCCTTAGCCTATGGAGTTGTAGTTCCATTGTCTCATGGTGGATTTTTAGCAACTATGACTCTTCTAGGAAGGGTTATAGTTGCTTCTAGAATTATCACCACCCTGCTCCATGTATTTCCCGCCTTGTGTAGTCATGCTCAACCATACATTTTGTGATCTTGTGGTGTGAGAGGGATTCCCTAGGGTAGAAGGATTTTGGTGCATGTGTTACCATGGTTTATAATTTCCTCCAAAGGAAAAATGACATGTTAATGAACCTAACATCTCACAAGTGGTCCAGTAAATGGATATGATGTAGTTATGCAATCTCGTAGCATCCCTCACAGGTGATGTATCAATGAACTAATATGGCAACGTATTTCCATGGACTCGGTAATGAGGTATTTTCAAATCTCATTACTTTATTTACCAAGTATTTTCCCATTTATCCCCTGTTGGAGGAAGCCCAATCACCTCTCCTATCACCTACACCATTTATCCTACTACTTTGGTCATAATTTCTCTGAAATTTATGGAAAATTCGAGTGACACATTGTCATAATACCCTCATAGCATGTTTAAGTATTCCATCCATACTCCTTGTTGGAAATATTCTATGATATTCTCATATTCCTCCATCAAGAGCATCTCTATAGTTTCTTTATAGTTTAGTGAGCCCCCCATTCTTCCTACTCAGAGCTCAAGAAAATTGCAGATGAAAAATGGAATGAACGATTCATGTATGGACAAGAATGATGGTGTGACGGGGTAATTATGTCATAGGTTGGGATATTATGAGTGCATGAAAATGTTTCATGATGTAGTTAGGCCGTAAATATGCCAATCAATGCCTTCTCATTACATAGTTTAGGAGACATACCTTCTGATTTAACATGCATGGTCGTGATGGCTCGTACCTTCATCTTTTTGGCGTATTTTCCCCCCATGGAATAGATAGGATCTCCATTGGAATCAAGAGTTGAAAAAATATTCATAGTTGTAGAAATAATGCTCCCGAGTTGTAGTAGTTTTCAAAGTTGTAGTAATGTGTAGAGTTTCAACAATGTTCTAAAGTTGCAACACTATACGGAGTTTCAACACTGTGTAGAGTTGCAACAATAGAGATTAGGGTTGTAGTAATGCGCCAAATTTGCAACAACAAAGCTTGGAGTTGTAGAATTGTTCCATAGTTGTAGCAATATTCCAAAATTGTAGCAACAATTCTTTGGAGTGGTAGCACACGTTAGCCATAAATGCATCTCGACATGGTGTTACAGTAGGAATAATATTTACACGAATTTGTTGTTGGTACATTAGAAGTGGAGTTTCATAATCAGTATTCAAATTTGTAGAAATAGGAGTTGCAACAAGAGTTGAAACAACATGAGTTTCATCTACATGAGTTGTAGAAACAATATTTTCCTCACCTGCATATCCTAAAAACACCTTATTAGTAAAAAATTATGATCAATAGGATCCTAACATAACCATCATGAAACCATGAAGTGTCCTATTTTTTTTTAACATGTCATGTGCCATCATAGGATGGTTTTCAAAAAACATTTCCTCGGGTATTCCCCTAAGGATTTTCACACATGTTTTTTTTTCTAAACAAGAATTAATTATTCAGCAGGGGTTCCCCCATTGTTAATAATCTCCAAATCATTGTTCAGAGAGTACTTTCGCAAAAGTCTTAGAACAGAAAAACTCCAAATCATTGTTGGGCCATCCACTAGTGATTTTCCTTAAAAAGTATTCCTTGGATAGGGATCTATGATATAACAAAATTTTGTGCCTGTAACATACCCAACCCCCTAAGTACCTTCTAAGGGATGGGGTATCAATTTGTTTTTCTTATAACAACCCTATTGTATTCAAGGAACTGCAGGTGGAAATCTTGTAGACTCATAGTCTATAATCGTACCTTTGGTGAACTCTTCTCCCCAACAATTATGATTTTTTTTCCATGGACTCTGTTAAGCCCTAATATTGGCTCATTACCACTTAATTGGGGAATATTAGATTAGTAATGTTATTTTATTTATGTCGGCTTTAGTCCATTAGTTGTGATTTAGATTAGTAATGTTATTTTATTTATGTCGGCTTTAGGCCATTAAAACCTCCTAGTCTCCTATATATACCAAGGAGACATTTTCATTTTGAATCATCTTGTACTTGAACATTTAAGTGGGGTAAAAGGAGGTTGCCCCCTCGAAGAGGCTTATTATCTGATATTATCTCTTTTTCAAGGCGTTGAGTACTTTTCTTGAGGTTTTTCTATGCTATATTGGTGTTTGGTTCTTAACATATGGTATCAGAGCTCAAGGTCTTGGGGTTTCGCTGCTACATCTGAGACACCGTGGAATTTTCTCTATAACTTTTTTTCTACAATGTTTCAGAAGGAACGGATTAAAGGGTTTTTATCAGACGGATAAAGGTACGTTGGGTTCAAAATTCAGCTCCTGAGGCCTTATACTTTCGGAGATACAGCCTGTACAATATAGGGTTATGGAATCATCCTGAAATGATTCATTGAGGCATTTTTGCTATAAATTTTTTTATGTAAAGTTTCAGACCCTGAAATCCGGGGTCCACTTACAGAAATTAGTTTTCTATCTTTGATAAAAATTTCAGATTCTGAGTCATCCTAAATTTATAGATACACCTTGTGTAAGATAGGGTATCTGACTAGTCCTATTGGCTAGTCTCAAGAAGGTGTTCCAGGTAAAACAAT
>ML793160.1:229261-262389 GCA_009831015.1 Picea engelmannii
GACATTTTCATTTTGAATCATCTTGTACTTGAACATTTAAGTGGGGTAAAAGGAGGTTGCCCCCTCGAAGAGGCTTATTATCTGATATTATCTCTTTTTCAAGGCGTTGAGTACTTTTCTTGAGTTTTTTCTATGCTATATTGGTGTTTGGTTCTTAACAGACTCATGGACTCATAAATTTACAATTCTATACCACCCCCTTCATAATCCCATCCAAAAAGTATCAACACTTAGATTATTTTATGATTATGTCAGGTTCACAGGTTGGCAGACTTGTGGACTCATTCATCTCACCTTTCCCTGTTGTTAACCCACCATGATCCTAAGTGGACTACCTATACATTACACATGTGGACCTTCCCAACAGTGTCACTTGGCTTGACATGTGGCACTTAGACCACATCACCCTTTGTTTTGCAAAAAACCTTAACACCATGCCACGTAGCACCTTGGACTACCATTCTATTGGAACCTCCACATGGTATGAAATGAAATAAACTTCAACACTGATATATATTATGGTGAAGAAGGTTTCTCATAGTATTTCATCATAGTACCATATCCAATGCTACTCTGACATCCTTCAATTACTATGAATCTAGTCTTTAATGCTATGATTTTTTTTCTCATATCTTTCCTAAGACACTTAGGACGATCTAGAGGTTGTAAAACTCGCCCCAAACTGTTAATATTTTCTCAACACAATGTAAGGATGAGAAATTTGTTCCCAACACACTATATGGAGTTGTTCAAGGCCTTTCCTACCCAAATACCAATCTTTTACTCTCTTAACTTCACTCGTAAAAATATGGTGTTATCCATGATTTTGGTCATCATGATGATGTATTGATGTTGGTGTACTCAGGCTTCTCATAAGAACTTTCTCCTAAGAAAAGTGATATTTATCTCTTCCCAAAAAACTCACTTTTGAAGAGAGTTCGCAGGTTGCTAGTATCCCAGGGTGCAAGAATGACCCATTCTCGCAGGTTGCCTTAAGCTAGGGTGCGAACTTCTCGCACTGTGCAACATGACTAGGGTGCGAACCTTCTCTAAAGCATGGAAAAAGATGAATTTTCGAGGGTTCTAGAAGGGAATCTTCTAGAAGAATGGATTGGCATTCGAATAGTTATCCTTGTACTGGATTCCCTGATATTGTGGGATCATTCTTATCTAAGTAACCATCTCATTCTCTCCTATATATTGATGGAATTCTCATGGAAAAGGTTAAGCAAGATTCATTGGAGAATTGGTGAAAGAATTGTGTGAAGGACTTAGCTTGAACAGGAGCTTGGATACTCTAACAAGTCTTGGAGACTCTTCATACAACGATTGAGCAAGTGTGTGTGTTGGAGCCAAGAGCCATCGAAAGGAAGCTTTTGACATCAAGGCGACCAGGTTGTAATCTTTACTTTCAATTTAATATGATATAGTGGCATGTCCCTTTCCCATAAAGTTATTCTCACTTTATTGTGTAATTCTTTGATCATACACATAAGTTGACAATTGAATATATTTTGCTATCTTCACTTTGGTTGGTTTGTGTTGTCTTGGTCTTGACCTCACGAGAGCACCGGATCGAAGCAGGAGCAATAGAGACCCTGGGAAGCGATACAAAGGTATGTTACTTGTTCCTTCCTACTAGCTAAGTCAATGGTCAAAACTTAGGGAAAGAGTCATGTCCTGTCCTATTTTTTTCTAGATCCAGGTGGATCTAGGGAGATCTGTTAGTGTTCGCACCTACCGATTAGTCTGATAACAAAATTGGCAAATCCACTGGGGATATAATCCATTTTCTTTTTGGTTTTTGGTATTTTTCCTTGGACATTTTCTCTTGCCTTACCTTTATCCATTGATATCAATCTCTGAGTCTTTAGGATATCCTGATAGACCCTCTGCGTCCATAGGCCTCTTTAAATTTTGTGTCTTTTTCCAAAAATTTGATTAGTTTCAGACATTCTCGCACTGCACTCCACAGTAGCCTGCGAGAGTATACATAGTTCGCACCCTGCCTTTAGGTTCAGTGCGAGGTTCTCGCACTTTTCTCAAAGCTCACCTGTGAGAATCACCTATTCTCGCACTGTGTAATACCCTCAGCCTACGAACCCATTTTTTCAAAGTTTTGGATTTGAGTTTTTTCATCTTTAACTGCCCAAATCAATTTAGGTGCCTCAAAAGAGTTTCTTGGACCCTTGATTGATGTTTTTCTTGTCTTCGTTCTTGTGCATGAACAGTCATAGGATTTCAAAGGCTCTTCTTGTTCTTGACTTTCATTTCTCGACTTTTGTTGGCAAAGATATACTCTCTGATTTCAGAATATGAGTGTGCTTGTTTGGTTAAGAACCGACGATCGGTTGAAAGTTGAGCTTCTTTGTCTTTATCATTTGCTTATTCTTTGAAAAATCACTTTTCTTATGCAATTGAAAAGACTAGTTTGGTTTGCTTGTTATTTTTGTTTCCATTGAAAGAGTGGTTTGGGTTTTTATATCTATTGCTTGTTCATTGGTTTTTGATTTTCTGCACTCTCACCATCAGGGTGTAGGTCCTTTTTGAAAAGTGAACAAACGTTTTTCTTTCAAAATCATTTTCGTTTTCGAAAACATTGAAAATCAATTGTTGAAATTATTGAAAAAGAAACGATAGAGAATTCTTATTCTTGCGTGATTTGTTGCATTTGCATTCTAAAGGAAATTGTGTCTTGTAGTTCAAGTTTGATATGGAAAACTTCTCTTTCCCTCCCATACATAGTATTCATCGAACGAAAATTGATATATTTCATTCTTATCCATGCATCGTTGGGTCAGAGTCTTATACAACATAAGTTTCATCTCTGTTTCCTTTGTGTAACAACAACTCTTAATAACACTGCGCAATTGTAAAGTTTACCTAATAACTCTTTTCTAGGGCTCTATTACACCAACATTTAGCTAGGCTAGTGCTTTGGAGTAGGAAGAGAGATATACTCTCCAAAGCACAAAACACATAATAGAATCTTGTGCTAAGGAGTGTTAAATTCCATTTGCAACATCTTGTCCAGGGAAGCCCTTCTCACACAAGGGTCAAGCACGAGGTCGCATTGATGTTGGCAGATTTACTCACCCTGCTTTGTTGATATCAGTGTAGAGATTGCATGTATTATGGAGATCACTTGGAGGTATACCCACAATGATGAGTGGAAGCCTTTTGATTTGATTTCGAGCTAGATACCCTGCCCTTGCGTGTGGATCGGACTATTGACTGTCCCCCCAGACTTTATTGTTGTTGGTGGTAACCTTAGTGGCCTATCTTTCTAGGTTCTTATACAAGGTGACTATGAAGGGGAAAGTCTTCACGGTACCTAGAATTGACGTTGACCAAACTCACTCGGGCTCCTTGGAGGGTATACCCACGATTATGTGTGGGAGCTTGCATCAGGGTGTAAGTCCGTTAAGCAGGTCGTCAGCGTAAATTTTCCACCCTAGCCCAACCCCTTCTCATCTCGTTGTTGCGACGTTGGATTTCATCACCAACTAGTGACTTCGGAATTAGAAGGTCTTGTTTGCTTGGTGTTGCTTCCTAGATTTTGTTTACTAGCGCGTGTTGCTTTTACCAAAGTTGACCATACGATTTTCTTCGTGAAGTTTGTCACTCGTTTACAAGAGCTCCTCCCCGTCATTCACGTAGAATGCAGGGTTTATTTCCAAAGCATCTGGAAGGTTCTCAACCCTTACCTACAAGTACACCTCAGGGCTCTCCTCGGTAAAGTGAAGTCCCAGTTGTCACCACACCACAAGTGGAACGAACTGACTCTCTAGATCATTTCCGAATTACTAATACTCGAGAGGACTTTCGACTTCACCATGATTCTGAGTGAACATTTATGCGACTGAATTCTTCCAGAGACTTAGTTCTTACATCTTCTGGATCACCAGTTGGACCCTTTCCAGGTATAGAAGGACAAGATCTTTTTTGGTCTACAAGTGTTTTCCGACGGGGCCTTTTTGGTCCAACATCACCTGTGATTCCTGAAATCAACCCACCTGTGATTTCTGAAATCAACCCACCTGTGATTTCTGAAATCTCTAGTCCAGAGACAGTACCGTTTACTACCGACTATCACTTTTCCATCCCTGCCGAAATGGCCCATCTCATAGATACTACGAGTGTTCCAACCGAGTTTACTGCAGTTAGTCTCGCTCCCATCAGCACACTGCAAATGCCCAATGTCACTCCGACACTACCACCCGGATACCGTGCATTGAATGCTTCCATTCCCTCTCCTACGCAAACCCCATCCAACTCTCCTAGTGATCCTTCTTCTTCTGGGCACTCTCTTCCTGGTTTTATTCCGACACTCCCTCAATTTCCTTTTGGAGGACCTTCTTCATCTTCCACTGGCAGTCTTAATACTAGTGGCGCTATTCCATCATTCACTCCCACTTACCAGATTCCCGTCGGTGGACAATTTCACCAAGGTGGTATGACTTAGCCCCCTTTCAGTGGGAAAATTCCTATTGGAATGCAAAGACCAATTCGAACACAACCCCCAATTGGAACACCACCTTCGATAGGAGGACTGACCCCACCTTATGGGCAAAACATACCTCCCTCCTTGGCCCAGTATTGGAATAAGTTGATACAACATCCTCCTCAATCGACTGGGGGGCAGTAGTTTCCAGCTGCGTCCATAATACCCCCTAGTATGGGCCAACCATATCCAGGTTCGTTCAATCCCATTTGGGGGGAGAATGCTCAAACTCAAGTCCCTGTTCCAGGGTATAATCCTATGAGCTACTATCATCTCCAACCACCGCCGAATCTGCCTGGGTCTTCACATTATATGAAGACTACTTATGGTCCTACTGGTTTTCTGATGGGGCTTCCTCCCTAAAGCCACCAATACCCACAGTTGAATCGACAGTTACCTTTCATAGCCACTTTGGATCTTCTGAATTTGTCACAGATTTTAAATGATCCAATTCGTCACTCTCCCCAATGGCCTGCTATACCAGCCAAGCTACCATCAGACATTCCTAAATTCGAGGACAAAGTGGGAGAGGACCCAAACAATCATGTTATGAATTTTCACCTATGGTGTTCATCCAACTCATTGATGGATGACTCTATTTGTTTACGTCTTTTTCAACGAACCCTCACAGGTTCTATTGCAAAGTGGTATATAGAATTGCCACGAGGTTTCTTCTCTGACTTCAACACCCTAGCTATGTCTTTCCTCACACACTACTAGTTACCGATCCATTATGACACAGGGACCGAGATTTTGACTTCCTTCAAACAGAACAAGGACACTCATATATCCGATCACATTCATGAGTGGCGACAAAGATGACGTCTCTTAAACTCGAATTCCTCGATCAATTGCTGGAAGAATGGTTCAAAAAATCATTTGTGAATGACATCAATCATGACATCACCATGGGTGGAGTAGTCACGAAAGAATAGGCCATAATTCATGCTCAATACCTTGACCTCGTTTACTCGCAAAACCCTTTACGATTTACTACCTGACTTATCTCGTCCTTCCACTTCCACCACTTCAACTACTCCAGCTGCTTCGCATGCAGCTAACAGTGTGATTGGCACTTTCCAGGCCCAACCACATTCTGCCTCAAGAACAAACCCCAAACCTACTTCTTCTAATGTTCAAAATGCTCCATCTCCTACCCCTCCCACCGGAAAGACTTCTGAGGTAAATGCAGTCCAGTCTACCCCAGCTGGTAAAAACAAATCTAAAAAGGGGAGAGGTAAGAATAAGGAGAACAAAAATACTTCTCAAGCAGAGCGAACCAAAACTACACCTGTTGACAATCGGGATAAGCGCAAACCACGATACCCTTGTCTCATTTGTGGTGATGATCACTACACGAAGGATTGTCCACGACATACCGAGGTCACTAAGTTCCTTCAAGGAGCTCCAAAACCACCTGCACTGACCATTTTGTCCCAACCCTTCTCGTCTCAACAACAAGCTCAGTTGGTCATCCATGACCAACCCTCATCTTCTACTACTTCCTATGTTTTGATGTGTACTGGCGATTCAAAGAAGAGAAACGTTGCACTCACTACTCGAGCCAAACATTATTCTCCCTCTAAAGAGAAGGTTGATGATCTACCTCCTTCCTTGGTACAACCCTCTCCTGTGACTCCACCTACCAACGATCCTCTTCATCTTGAATGACTGAGCCTCGACACTGTTCTTCGACCCCCCCCAAAGGGTGTCATTCAGAAATCGGATTTCAATCCTCATGCTCGTGTGGCCTGGAACTACAACATTGTTGAAGATCTA
This sequence comes from Picea engelmannii, assembly GCA_009831015.1. Classification (NCBI taxonomy): domain Eukaryota; kingdom Viridiplantae; phylum Streptophyta; class Pinopsida; order Pinales; family Pinaceae; genus Picea; species Picea engelmannii. The sequence continues at coordinate 235,545 of ML793160.1, forward strand.
GCCCAAGCACCTTCTATGATGTCAGCCCTTGAAGTCCTTCAAAGTTGTCCCACACAACAGAAGCCACTATTGAAAGATATCGGTGGAATCGACCTGACGGATACGAATTTAATAATATTTGACTTGGAAGATCACATTCCTAGGTTACCCCCTCAACTTGCGTTCCAAATCCAAGTGGTTGTCTCTGACAAAAACATTTGTCGAACCGTTATCGATGAGGGTGCCTTGACATCTGTTATGTCTCTTGCTTGCTGGAAAGCCATTGGCTCTCCTTCTTTGAATGAATCCTAGAACACTCTTAAAGCCTTCAACGACTCTATTGTTAAGCCCTACAGTGTCCTTCCTTTGTTACCCATCATGTTATAAGGAAAAACGATCCAAGTCGAAGTGGAAGTCTTTGACTCTCCCCTTGATTACAATCTTTTGCTTGGCCGCAGCTAGATCTATTCCATGCACGCAATTGTGGCGACCCTTTTCCATGTGGTACATTTCCCACATCAAGGTAAGGTCGTCACCATCAACCAACTAGCCTTCTTTAATTCGGATACCCATACTGGTAACATCTCGTTTATCGCTAAAACCCCACCAGGTTATGAGAACATCGGTGTAGGCATTCTCAAGGAATATTTGTTAATGGGTACTTTTCCCATTCCACCGCTCGATGTTCCACGCTCATCTGTTTCTTCCATAAACATGATCTCCACCTCGCCTCATGAACTTCCTACATCTCACGACCCCTGGATAGTACCTGACCCTAGAGATCATCTTCATTTCAGCGACGAAATTTCGTTAAGTCTGGTTGAATCCACCTATCAAGCCATTCAATCGACAACTCCTTCTACCCCCTCTCTTGGTGAGTTATCTCCCGATCCTTTTCGTGTCATTTTTCCCACCGATGAAATGATCATGTTTGTCATGGAAGACACCCCTTGGGATGATGGACATCATTGTTCCATTCTCTTTCTGGAGCAACATACCATTGAGAACTATCAACAGATCTCAACCCCGTCGATCGTTGTTGTCATTTCCACCGTTCCCGAGTCTACACATGATGTGTTTTCAGAAGGGAACTTAAGCAATATCTTGCCCACTATTCCTCTTGACATATCCGTCAAACCTGGGATTGTCGAAAATGTCCATTACGGAGCTTCGTGTTCTTCTGATGAAGTCATCACCTACACATCCCTTTTCAAATAGTTTCATGACATCTTCGCATGGAGCTATGAAGAAATGTCACATATCGACCCTAAGATTGTGATACATGAGATAAAGACATACCCCGATGCTAAACCCATCCGGAAATGCCTTCTTCCAGTTCACCCATGTAAAGAGGCTGCTATCAAGCTCGAAGTCGAGAAACTTCTAAAATCCAGCTTTATTTATCCGGTGGTTCTCACAGACTGGGTTTCCAATCTTGTCTCGATTGACAAGAAACAAGGCACCATTCGTGTATGCGTTGATTATAGGGATATCAACAAAGCTTGTCCCAAAGACAAATTTCCTACCCTTTTCGTCGATCAGATTGTCGATGATTGCGCCGAAAGTGAAATCTTCTCTCTCATGGATGGTTTCTCCAGGTATAATCAAATCAACATTGTTCCCGAGGATCAACATAAGACTGCTTTTATTTTTCCTTGGGATACTTTTTCCTATCGAAAACTTCCTTTCGGTCTCAAGAATGTTGGCGCAACTTTTCAACGTGCTATGTCTTATGCTTTCCATGATATCAAGAACATTGTTCAACCATATTTGGATGATTTACCCACTCACTCAATGCGTCGAGTCGATCACCCAACCCACATCCAAGCCATTTTCGTTCTTTGTTGGTTCTACCGTATACGTTTGAATCCTCATAAGTGCGTTTTCTGCATGGAATCCGGCCGCCTTATAGGTTTTATCGTTTCCTATCAAGGGATCCGAGTGGATCCTTTAAAGGTTGAGGTGATCCTTAATCTCCCTCCTCCTTCTACTCTTTGCCAGTTACAAAGTTTGCAGGGGAAAGCAAACTTTCTTTGTCATTTTATCCCAAATTATGCCAAGATAACTTGTGGATTTACGCGGCTCCTCAAAAAGGGTTCAGAGTTCGTCTGGGATACCATTGCCAACAATGCTTTAAAATCTTTGAAATTGTCCCTAACGCATGCTCCGCTTCTATTTCCCCCCGATTATAGTCGCGATTATTTCCTCTACCTTGCTGCCTCAGATTACACCATTGGTATGGTTCTCTTCCAAGAGGATGATGCTAATGACAAACATGTTATATACTACTTGAGTCGAAGTCTAACGCCTATTTAAATTAAGTATTTACATGTCGAAAAATTGGCCTTCGCTGCCGTCCAAGCCATCCAACGCTTTTGGCACTATATCCTCTCACGCAAGACTACCATGATTTCTCACTGCAACCCTATGAAACACATTCTTACACGTCAATTGCTAGGGGGAAAATAATCCAAATGGATTGTGATACTCCAGGAGTTTGACTTGGAATTCGAATGTGCCAAGTCCAAGAAGTCCTTAGTTTTTGCTGAGTTGATATGCGACTTTCCCCATTCCGAAATGGAAACAGTAGCAGTTGATTCATTACCCAATGAATCTCTTTTCCTTATCAACACTGATGATATTTGGTATGGTGATATCATTATATATCTCCAAACCCAGACTTTCTAGCCAACTTTGTCTAGTACTGACCGACGTCGCATACGCTATCAAGCCCATCAATATATTATCCTCGGGGATACTCTTTATCGTCGGGGGATTGAATCTGTTTTTTGACGTTGCCTAATGTTCGACGAAGCTGAGAAAGCTCTGAATGACTGCCATTCTGGAGCCTGTGGTGGTCATATGTCTGGGTATGCTACTTCCCAGAAGATCTTACGAGAAGGATATTTTTGGCCTTCTTTATTTAATGACTGCATAATTGCCGTTCAAAAATGCCATGCTTGCCAGACCTATAATCAGAAGATACGGTCACATCTTGCTCCTCTTCACCATGTGGTCTCCGTTGGTCCTTTTGTGAAATGGGGCATCGATTTCATAACATGTCACCCTCACTTGGCCAGGGGGCATGGTTACATCATTGTAGTCGTCGATTACTTTACGAAATGGGCTGAGGTGATGCCGACATTTGACAAAACTGGAAAGACCACATCATTATTTATTTTTAATCACATCATAGCTCGTTTTGGTTTTCCCCAAGCTATCATCACCGATCATGGTAACCATTTTAGAAACTTCATGATGTCTGAACTTACTGAAAAGTTGGGTCTTCTCCATGAAATCTCAATGCCCTATTACCCACAAGCCAATGGCCAGGTCGAAGCAATTAACAAAGTTCTCATAACTATGCTCTGATGAATGATAGGGATTCACAAAACAAGTTGACACACAATGTTGTTTTTGGTATTGTGGGCTTACCGGACATCCATCAAGTCGGCTACTGGGTTTACACCTTTCCAGTTAGTCTATTATGTGGAAGCCATTCTCCCGATTGAATGCGAGATACCCTCTTTAAAACTATTTGTTGAACTCTTTCCAAACACTCCTGCTGAGGAAGAATGTCTATTGTATCTTATGTGATTAGACGAAACTCGATGCGATACTAACCTAGTCATTGAAGCCCAGAAAAAACGTGTCAAGGCCCAATACGACAAACATGTCAAGCCTCGCATTTTCTCTGAAGGAGATCTTGTTCTCCTCTATGATCAAGATCAAGATATGCTAGGAGCTAGAAAATTCGAAGCCATGTGGCGAGGTCCTTATATCGTTCGACGAGTTTTAGAAAAAGGAGCTTATGAGTTAATAGATTACGATGGTATCCCTTTGAGTGAACCCAGGAATGGGTTGTACTTGAAGAAGTACTATGCATAAAATCATTTGTGCATGAGTACTTGTATTTTTATTGTATCATACTTCTTGTGTGTTACTATAACTTTCTTTTGTCATTATCTGGTCTCTTCCCTTATGTGACATTGTGTTTGATTTCCAGATGTCAGAGTCTTTGCTACCCTATATTGGCTTCGCTGATGGTGCTAGCCGTAGTACTCATAACCTTGCTTCTGCTGCATGGGAAATTTATGCCCCTACAAACGAACTTGTCTCTTTACGAGGTGTTTGTCTCGGTCATGTGACCAACAACATTACAGAGTATAGCATCGTTATTGAATTATTGGTTGATGCTATCTCGCTCGGAATCCATCATTTGGTTGTGCGACTCAATTCGCAGCTTGTAGTACTACAGTTAAGTAATGTCCATACTATTTGAAGTCCTACTTTGTTACGAGTGTATTTGCAAATTCACCTCTTGGAAAGTTATTTTGATTACATTGAATATCAACATATTCCTAGATGTCTAAATACATTAACTGATGCATTGGTTAACTATGTATTAGACAGACATTTGGATCATTTATAAGTCAATCACATCAGTTTTCACACAATATAAGGTAAATTGGTAGAAGTCGTATGTATATATAATGATCAAAAGAGTTTTTTACAAAAAAGTTTTGTCCGAAGACCAAAATGTCAAAATCTAGAGCTTATAGCTTCTACAAAGTGACATCATGGATGACATTCATGGTAACACACGACTGTCCGGGTACCTCTACAGAGCAGTTGACTCATGGAATCTAACACTTCTACTATATGACGTTGATCGCGTCATGGAACCTCTCCAAGAAGCATGTCTAGAATATCTGTTGTCAAACCCTCTAGGTTTTATTCCACTGCTTGATAATCCCCAGCTTCCCATTGTGCACTGACACTACCTTTCATCACCGCTGAATGGGGGAAGTACCAGGAGGTCGGTAAGGTCCCACATCTGTGTCATCAACAACAAATTTTGTATTTAGTCTTTGGACGAACATATAAAAAACATTTGAATATGATAAAATTAACAAAAACAATTAAAAAGGGAAAAAATTGTGTACTTCTTACCAAGTTCCCCCCACTGAGAATCCTCCGGTAGGACTAAGTCCGGATCTCCTCAGAAATCCAACCTAGCATAAGCATAATCATCAACCATCAACATCTGTGGTCGAAGCCAGTCAAAGAAGGTATCATCATACTTGATGATTGGTCCAGCTACGTGTCGGGCCATGAGTTGACACCATCTCAACATTCTTGGATCCCTGGGAGCTGATAAATTCCACTCAACCTGCAGCCTCAGTAATGGAACCCTCTCGAGAAAGAAGGACACTAACAAAGATCCGTACCTAAATTTATTCAGGTCGCCTCGTCTGCAATTGGTCAACTGCTTTTTCATACTACGAAGCACAACATCCGCCCAGCTAAAAACCCAAGGTTCAGTACACTCTATAGCATACTGAAAGTAACTCTGGAGTGCCATGTGAGGAGCGAATCTCCCAGCCATCCGAGAAATGGTGAATAAGATAGTGCAAAGGGTCAAATCCCGCACTCCCCAAATAGCTACTTTCCCTTTCTTCCTCTCTGCCTTGGGAACACAGTGTAAGCAACATTACTCACTCATGGGAAACCCACCACCTCTTCTACCAGTCAGGCTCACGTGGTACCCATGTCGTGACAGTCTAGTCAAAAAGTAAATGTCCTCAATATCTAAGTATAGTGTGTGGAACGCTACATGGAATACCGACTGATCAAGATCCCACATATGCACAAGGTACTCTAATAACCTGATTTGGGCCCTCATGCCTGAGATACGAAAGTACTTTAGAAGACCACAATTTCTCAAAGTAGAAATAGTGGGTGGATGATTTCTGGCAATGGAATTTTCTTCTTCATTATCCCTTTCACACCATTCAAGAACCATTTTGATGGCCAAATACTTGCATAAGAAGCACAAGAAGAGGATTAGTAACTCTATTCATGAATTGGTTCTCTTTCATTGAGTAAATATTTAAAAAAAAATTATTCTTTGTGGTTCTCGCAGGTGCCCTTTAGGCACAGTGTGAGAACCTCACAGGCTATTGTGGGCTCACCTGCAAGAATGACCCATTCTCGCAGGTCTCATGTAGCCCACCTGCGAGAATGGATGAGTGCAAGTATGGCTCACCAAAACAACTCAAAAATGAGTTTTAACCAATGAAAATGCAAAATAAAACCATGAAATAGTAGAGGACAAAGATCCTACCTCATTATTGTTGACGGCTCATCGAATGGATGCTCGTAACTCCCGCAATCTGATGCCAAACTTCGAGGGTAAAAGAGGGGTTTTGGGGCTCAAATAGTGAAAGGTGAAAATGATATGGTAAAAAGAGTTTTTATTTCTTTATATTTACTTTTACCATGTTATTTGAATTTTTTATAATTATTTATTGATTAAAGCCTAAACCCTAATGCCCTTTTGAGTGTAACTGTTGCAGGCATAATGACTTCGATGTTCATATACAGGGATGTGGACATAATTTTTCTTTTTTCATCGCATGTTTTGATTGTTTTTTATGGTTTTTGTATAAAACCTCGAGCTTGGTCTTTGTCCATTCTCGCGCTCAAAAATACATGAGAATGCAATTGAGCATACTTTTATCACTTTTTTGGGATCAACAAGGTTATACGAAAAAGGGACCCCCCTGGAGTCCTCTTTAAGCTCTTTTCAGACTCTCTAAACATGAAAAGATAGCCGAGCGACCTTGCTATTTTCACGCTCGATAAAGTATTTGAAGAAAGCATCTAGTGGGTGATAATTTATCTCTTTTTTGGTCTCATTAGACTACTTTACAAAAAAGGAACTGAGAGAGTTCTCTTTTAAGTGTTTTTGCAGACTCTATAATCATGAAAAACCTTCAAGTTTTCTATTTTTGGACTTGTTAAACAAACATCGACAGACCCGTAATGGGACCGAACCATGCCTTCTTAGGGTTCGTTAAACATACTTCGAAGGACTTATCTGAAGGATAAGCTTATATCAACAAGCATATGTTATCCTCCTCAAGCTTGCGTAAAAATAAAGAGGTACTTGCTAGAAATGGTGGGGGGGGAATTTGGGAAAGGGATATGTTTTCATCTTCGTATTAATTGGCAGTAAGTGTCACTCTTGAACATGACACCCCCTATTCATTATATTTGGGGCCGGTTTGCAAAATCCATTTGTCTCTCATTTGATTTGCTACAAGGTCATTCCCTGTGTCATCTTTGAGTCAATGCTACCAAATCATTGGTCATGTCATTCATATATTCAAGAGAAGTCCATCTGAAACCTCTATTGAGTCAGCCATCTGCAGTTGTCCATTCTCTCTGTGTTGGCCTTCCCTGTGTCCAGTTTAATTTACATCATACTCTATTTCACCTTCAAAATTTGTTACTCATTTCATGTCATTGATGGGGGATACATCAAGGCCCTCCTCTGATGAGTTTTGTTCCGTCGACTTCAGCTCATTATCCAGAAACAAAACTTAGAAATTTTTTGGTACCTTGGAGCTTGCATGTCTCAATGGCAGGTTTCCTCGCTTTCGACAGTGGGTTTACATCATTGACCCCTGATTGAAAGATTCCATTGGATGTTAGACTTCAACTCACTCATTCACACTCGATGTATTGTACTAGAGTACCTTAGGAGTCAGTGACATCAATGGTTATTTCCCTCGCACTTGTTAACGATTTCATCAATGACCAGTAATCAAGTGATTTATGCCATGTTCGACTTCAACACATGTAATCACACGGTTAGATTCGTACTTTGGGTGACAAGATTGAAGACCCTGGATATCATCTCTTTGTCCAGGTTGTGATGGAGTATGTATAATTTTCGACACATAGATCCACTTTGTATGTCTCATGGTTATGTCGTCTTAATTTGAATTTTCTCACATAGATCCACAGTGTATTCTTGGTGGCTATGCTATATTTTGACAGCATGGATCCACAATGTATGATTGGTGGCCATGACCTATGTCTACAATGTCATCCGTCTGTGATATGAGTATGGGAATGCCTACCTCAGAATTAATATATGTGATATTTTGCAGATGCTTGGTTGTTCGCAGGTTTCCGATTAGGTGCACTCCTGGTTTCCGACACACACATGCAGCTTACAAAGTCTTTCGGTTGTCACTGGTTTCGGCCTCATACTTTGGGGGGCATTTTGTTACCCATGATTTTGGTCATCATGATGATGTATTGATGTTGGTGTACTCATGCTTCTCATAAGAACTTTCTCCTGAGAAAAGTGATATGTATCTCTTCCCAGAAAACTCACTTTTGAAGAGAGTTCGCAGGTTGATAGTATCCCAGGGTGCAAGAATGACCCATTCTCGTAGGCTACCTTAATATAGGGTGTGAACTTCTCACATTGTGAAACATAACTAGGGTGCGAACCTTCTCTAAAGCATGGAAAAAGATGAATTCTCGATGGTTCTAGAAGGGAATCTTCTAGAAGAATGGGTTGGCATTCGAATAGTTATATCCTTGTACTGGATTCCCTGATATTGTGGGATCATACTTATCTAAGTAACCATCTCAGTCTCTCCTATATATTGATGGAATTATCATGCAAAAGGTTAAGCAAGATTCATTGGAGAATTGGTGAAAGAATTGTGTGAAGGACTTAGCTTGAACAGGAGCTTGGAGACTCTAGCAAGTCTATCAAGAGGATTTAATCTTCTTCATACAAGGATTGAGCAAGTGTGTGTGTTGGAGCCAAGAGACATAGAAAGGAAGCTTGCGACATCAAGGCGATCAGGTTGTAATCTTTACTTTCAATTTAATATGATACAGTGGCATGTCCCTTTCCCATAAAGTTATTCTCACTTTATTGTGTAATTCCTTGATCATACACATAAGTTGACAATTGAATATATTTTTCTATCTTCACTTTGGTTGGTTTGTGTTGTCTTGGTCTCGACCTCATGAGAGCACTAGAGCGAAGCAGGAGCAACATAGACCCTAGGAAGTGATACAAAGGTATGTTACTTGTTCCTTCCTACTAGCTAATTCAATGGTCAAAACTTAGGGAAAGAGTCATGTCCTGTCCTATTTTGTTCTAGATCCAGGTGGATCTAGGGAGATCTGTTAGTGTCCGCACCTACTGATTAGTTCGATAACAGATGGGTAATTAACCCCACTTATAATATGTACAATTATTAATTCTACATATACAATCGAAGATATAAACAAATTCCTTGATAAACATTGTTAGGGTATTATAGATATAAAATACCTTATTGAACTAGTCTCATCACCGATACACTCAAGATAAGGATAATTATGGAACCCATGAAAAAATTACCAGTTTACATCATCTATACATTTTTATACAATTTTCATAGGAATAATTACTTAAACACTATTATGAATAATGATTAATTATGACCAGAATTCATAGTATTTTGCATACTAATACTCATCACATGATTTATTACATTTTCAATCAACAATAATTAAACAAGCACATAATGATCACTTATCTTTAACAATTGAACCATGAACTGCATGCAGACCTCTAACTTCCTCCCAACCATAGACATTTCTCCCAAACTAAGAACAAGTCACCCTTGAGTTGGGCTTGAACTCCACTAAGGCAAGGAAAATATATCCCTAAATGTATCTCAACAATAACAATATATCGATACAGGTGCCAAGTTCAACAACAACCTTACTGACTCTACTTTCCCCACATGATTTTCCCACCCATGAAGTGTGCCCCCTATGGCTTCCTACTTCTCTCTAGTCTTCAATAACAAGTCAAACATGAATATTTAGAGTTCTATGATGAAAACTTGGAACCTATGGGAATCAAATTGATGTAAGCCCCTTTACACCCTCGGGGTTGCGCGACCTCCCAGTCAAGGACTGATCGACTTTGGGAGATGAATAAGATCATAGGTTCATGTTGAAACTTTGCAATTATCCCCACAGGTCAAAGTCATAATCTTCGAGCACGAAATATCCTTTTCGGGAGTTTAAGAACACCCGCAGGTCCTCCATGTGACCCTGATTGAAAACCATGGGCTTAAAATTCCACCCTTCCTTATTTCAGGACTTCAGCGTTTGGGAGTTTCAAATGCACCAAGTCATTTTTCTCCCGGAGTTGTAGATCAAGCACCACGCATCCCTTTTCAATGGATGGTCCTGATGGACTTTGGCACTTCGGGGCTTTTGTCCTTCGAGAATTTACCCCTCATTTCTCCCGAAGTGCTTTCTCTTCGAAGTGACAAAGATGATGCCAAGTGTATATGCAATCAATGGCTAAGGTTTTTAGCTTCTTATCTCCTTGGTGCTTTGGGTGACTTTTGGTCAATGCCTTGCTTCCCCTTGTCCCCTTCTCTGAAGTCCATGATCTGTTGATGCGTGTCTTCCTCATATCAATGGTCATGATTTACTTCGGCTATTGAGGCTTCAGGAGTTTTGATTTCACAACTCTTTCCTCTGGAGTGCCTTCTCCCATAGTACATGGATTGTTGCCACATGTCCCTCCTGGATCTAGTAGTCCATATTTGTTCTCTCTCTCTCTCTACTCTAGAACTTCGATCGACTTTTGGTCAACAACCTCTCTTCACCATTCTTCTGAATCTCCATATCTCTCGACACATGTCTGTTGCAAATCAACGGTCACAATGAACTTTGACTCTTAGGGCTTCGGGAGTTCTTTCTTACTCCTTGTGAGTTTCCTCCACAGTACCTTTCCTCCAAAGTATTAGATATGTCGACACGTGTCCTTCGAGATGAACGAACTAGATCTATTTTGGCACTTCAGAAATTCGATAGTTCGTGCTTCACGCCACTGCTCGCTAAGATTACCCTCCAAAGTGCTCCTCTTCCAAAGTAGCCAATATTCCTCCATGCATCCTCTTGACTCAATGTAACACCCTATCTCCCCTAGTCTGTAAAAATAACTATACTGGCCAAGTATTGTGGAAAACTTAGAAATGTGAATGTGTGATGTGAATGGACCTTGTGAAAAAGGTCGATGAATGTGAATAATATTATAAATATATATATTGCAGGACTGTTGAGAGGGGATGTGTTGAAACTTATCACACAGTTGCAATCACCCCTCTCAACAGTTGCAATCAAACCTGGTGTTATTTCTTATAAGTGTTTTACATCTTGTATCTTGAAGCTTATATGTTGACATGTATTCTCATAGTCTGTGCAATTTACGAATGGTTTGAGTATAAGACTGTCTGTGTGGTGTTTTGATCAGAAATGGTGGTTGCATGCTTTTATTGGAAGGACCACGTATGGCTTATGTTTTTAGATAGATTTTTATATACATATATTGAACTAATTTGGACTTCAAGTCTGCTTTCGAGAAATCTATGCCCTTATTCATCTCTAGGAATACCCGAAATAGATCTCTATGGCTTATGTTTATAGATAGATTTATATATACATATATTGAACTAATTTGCACTTCAAGTCTACTTTCGGGAAATCTATGCCCTTATTCATCTCCAGGAATTCCCAGAATAGATCTCTATGGCTTATGTTTATAGATAGATTTATATATACGTATATTGAACTAATTTGGACTTCAAGTCTGCTTTTGGGAAATCTATACCCTTATTCGTGATCCGGATTATTTTCGTCACGAAATGAGAGCGGAGATATAATAAGGAAATGCACAGAGATATTGTAGATATTCAATAATATAATAGAAATGTATCATAGATGCAACCATAAACATATATATACAGTAATACACGATTTCTATTAATGAAAGAAATGTACAGAGACTGTAAAAATACAGAGTGAAAGACTCGCTAGAATGGTGGTAGCTTATCTCTGAGAAGAGATGTGACGGCTACTTGCATTCGCAAGAAGATGATTACAATGAGGCTCTAGAGGCCTTTTTACAATAAACGGGAATGCCAAAAACCTAACCCTAGGAGATGAAGCGTCAAAAGTCATGTGGGCCCCGTTTGGGTAAGTGAGTACATCAACTTCCTGGGGTCGTAACTTTTGCATATGATCTCCGTTTTAGGCGTGTGATAGCTCGTTGGAAAGGTATTGTCAAGGAGATTCATTTTGGGGGATAAATAATTCCTTCAGCTATCATTGAAAACCTCGATCTTGAAAAACCTTCATTTTGACCCTCAAAATGGCCCCATAAGTTAAAACCTGCTAAAAATAGTAAATTGCCAAAATGGCCAAAAAACTATTTTGAGCCATTTGGAAATGGTGGGTGGCCACCGATATCCACATGGATCAATTTTTCTCCAGGAATACCCGGAATAGATCTCTATGGCTTATGTTTGTAGATAGATTTATATATACGTATATTGAACTAATTTGGACTTCAAGTCTTCTTTCAGGAAATCTATACCCTTATTCATCCCCATGAATACCCGAAATCGATCTCTCCCCAAAGATACCCTTCTTGGAAATCTTACCAAGAACCTAAAAAGGATTTGAAGTTCCATGTCTTAGTAATCCTGTACGAGGAAGAGTGGGCCTCTCAAAATCCTGAAATAGCCACGTAGGGATAACTATCAATTGATGAATGAGATCATGTAAGATGATCTGCGGCCATTCACGACCATTAGATTGGAGGAAGAAATAAGGGAATTAAATTCCTTAACCCTTTTCCTCTATATTCTTGAGTAGCGAAGAAATCGGGACAATAGATCCCCAAGGTCCGTGGGAGTATCTGAACCATTGGTTTTTCCACGTCCAGGGAGCAGCGAGAGAGTGCATAGCATGGGAAAGATCTAAACCATCATATCTTAGTTAGAAAACCTGACATTTGTTGAATTTGTCAGGAGATGCATGAGGGTTAAGCCCTCGTGAACAGAGGCGAAAGTCCCGAAAGAGGAGTTGGTATCAGAATTTTTGAATTCCTAAAAATGAGAGGTCAGGAAACTTCACAATGAAAGTCCCAAAATAGATCTGATTCATCCATCTAGGAGGAGGAAACGTGTCATGAGATCACCCATCTCAGGATTTCAAACTTTGGGATTTCGGAGGTCTTGTTGACAAGAGATCGGGACACTCCATGGTGGAAGTCCCGAAATAGATCTGGACCGTTCGATTAAGGGAGGACACACATCGCAAGATCACCCATTTCAAGGATTCAGACATCGAGAAACAAAAGAGGAAGGTGAGTATTTTGACTTCGCACCTAGCGAAGTCCTGAAACAATCTGGACCATCCATCTGTGGAGGAAACGTGGCAGATATCAAGAGTCCATCGGTATTTCAGATACCGGGGATTCAAATTGACAGAGGATCTGTGTCACTGGGGGTCGCAAGTCACAAAATCGTGAAACGATGAGGACCATCCATCTGAGGGAGGACATGTGGTAGCAATCCAGGATTTTAGGAGAGTCCTGAAAGGAAGAGTCCATCAGGATTTCGCAAATCAGGAATTTGGGAGCCCTGCTGACAAGAAGTTGGACTCTCGTGCTGATAATCCCCAAAGGGAATAAGACTGTGGTCTTATGAGAAGTGGTCATACGGGCCAAGGCATAGCCCAGGGGGCTAATTACAGATCGAAGCCTTTTTTGGCATTACAATGTTTCGAGGTTTGCAGAGTCGAAAGACTCGACCCTCTTATATCGCTAAGTCTCAAAATGCTAAAAGGCACCTAGTTGTTTGGCCTATGATCCTGATCAACGATCGCATCAAGGTGGGAAAAGGGAGGAGCTAGCCTGTTCTAAGCCCCGTAGGATTTTGGGGATTCTGACCCTCGAGAAAAGGAAAATTTTTTATTATGCCACAGCAGGTGTGTGACAAATTGGTATCAGAGCATGGTTACAACACTTGGCCTGCTTGGGCTCATGAACGAGTTGCACAGAAGATCTGTTCGGAACACTCCTAAAAGGAGTAACCCCCTGTCTTAACCTTCCTAATCAAAAGACGAAGTTAATAATGAAAAAAACCTATTGTGTGTGTGTACATGTGAAAATATGAATTATGTACTGGTTATAAATAAATATAAATATTGACTAAAAACCAACGTTTTTCCTTTTGCACACAAGCGGAAGACCAACCGCAGGAAATTATAAACGCATAGTATGGTGAATCACCATGAAGTGGGGGAAGGCTCCCACAATAGAGACGAAGAGTCTAATGCAAGGCGGGCAGTAGGGACCCCTCCAGATATAGCCGAGACCATGAGGAATCTCATGGTCGAATTACAAAGATATAAGGATGAGAATGAAAGGATGATGAAAGAACAAGAAAAGCAAACAAAAATTAACGTAGTTTTACTACAAAGTTTATCCGATCTACAAAGACAAATGCAGCATAAACCTGAAACTCAGAAACATGGTCATATCAGTGGCCACACTGAGAGGATCACCTCAAAAATGGTCCACCCCATAGGTAAAGGACAAGTGTCGGATGATTCCTCTGAGAAGGAAGCTGGTGATTCAGAGGGCTCTTCTAGCAACAGAACTAGTTCCTATTCCAAAAGGAAATAGAAGAAGCAAAAGTCTTCCAAAGGTCATAAATTCAAAGAATTCAGAAAATCCAAACCACCCTCCTTCGATAGTGAAATAAAGAAGGGAGAGGAAGCAGAGGCCTGGCTTCTTGGACTAAAGAAGTTTTTCAGAGTCCATGACTTTTCAGAAAATATGAAGGCTCGAGTGGCTACCTTCAACTTGAATGGAAAGGATTCCATTTGGTGGGAAGACCTTAAGAATGTGAAAGGGGTTAGCGAAGAGGACCTGTATTGGGAACGGTTTGAGAAATACTTCCGAAAGAAGTATCTGTCGAAAAAATATTTCGATGAAAAGACTAAAGAGTTTTATGAACTCAAAATGGGACAACTCACTATAGAAGAATATGTCAACAAATTCCTCGATTTTTTGAGGTATGTACCCTATATCAAGGCGGAAAAGGCAAAGGTGCAATGCTTCATCAGTGGACTACCTAAGGACTATCGGAACAAAATTGAATTTGATGAGCCAAAGACTCTAGAAGGCACTATTCGAAAGGCAACCTATTGTCATGAACAATTTGGACATCGAGCAGAACCTCGTGAAGGATGGAAATAGAATAATAGTTCAAGATTTCAGAAAAAAGGGGATTAAATCCCTAGGATTTAAGAACTATAAAAAGAACCCAAGAATGAGCTTCCCAGCCCAGAGTATGCACCAACAGAATTTTCCCTCCTTGAGTAGAAATAAAACTTCTGGACCCATATCAGTGAAGACTAATAACCCAAAGAGAGAACCTTTGAAATATTAGGGTTGCAGGGAATAACATCTATTGAGAGACTGTCCACACCAACAATAGAATAGTCGGAGGATTTATAACATCCAGGAAACTACCACCGTCAATGATGTGGCCAGGAGTGTGCCACAAATTTATGCAGCCTTGGATAATAACCAAGCCGACCACCAAGCTTCAGTAGTGGAAATATAAGTTATGATTTCCAACCATCTAGTGTCTGTTTTAATTGACCCTGGTTCAAATTTGAGTGATATAGCCCCTAAAGTTGTTGATAAGTGTAAAATACAGCCACAAAAACATACCAAGCCATGGTTGGTACAGTTAGCCACTGGAACCAAAAGAAGGGTAGCAGAGGTTATACCAGCCTGCCAATTGATGTTGGGGAAATTCCCCACCCAAACCACCCTTAACTTATTACCCCTGGGATCGTATGATATGCTGATTGGTATGGACTGGCTAGCTACCCATAAAGCTAGACTGGACTGTTACCATAAAACCTTAGAATGTGTAAGTAAAGAAGGGAAAAAGATAACCCTTCAAGGGATCCGAAAACCTGTCTCGGTGAGACAAATATCATCTCTGCAAATGAGAAAGTATTGCCGAAAGGGATGTTCCCTCTATGCGATACAAGTGTTGAAAAAAATCAAAGGTGACAAACCAAGCCCTGATGATCACCCTATCCTGAGAAAATACAGAGATATATTTCCAGAAGAGGTATCGGGTCTACCTCCGAGAAGGGACATAGACTTCTCAATAGAACTTGCACCAGGAGCGGTGTTGGTGTCTAGGACACCCTACCAGATGAGTACACCCGAGTTAGTTGAACTCAAGTTGCAATTAAAAGAAATGATGGATAAGGGCTATATTTGGCCTAGCATGTCTCCATGGGGAGCACCAGTCTTGTTCGTGAAAAAGAAGGACGATACCCTTAGACTATGTATAGATTATAGGAAACTCAATAAGGTAACCATAAAGAACAAGTACCCCTTGCCTAGGATCGATGACCTGTTTGATCAATTGGGGGGTGCATCTATTTTCTCAAAGATTGATTTGAGGTCAGGATACCATCAAGTCTGAATCAAGGGTGAAGACATCCATAAAACTGCCTTCCAAACGAGGTATGGTCACTATGAGTTTGTGGTGGTGCCATTTTGGTTGACCAATGCCCCTACCACTTTTATGTTCTTAATGAACAATGTACTCAAAAAATTCCTAGACAAATTTGTGGTTGTTTTTATTGATGATATATTAATTTACTCCAAGAACAGAAAAGAGCATGAAGAGCATCTTAGACTTGTGCTACAAGTGCTAAGAGAACATCATCTCTATGCCAAATTTAGCAAATGTGAATTCTTCCAGAAGAAAATACATTACTTAGGCCATGTTCTCTTCAAAGAAGGAGTAGTGGTAGACCCTGACAAAATCAGGTCTATCATGGAATGGCCTACCCCAAAGGATGTTTCAGACATCAGATCCTTTATGGGATTAGTAGGATACTATAGGAGATTTATAAAAGGATTATCCAAGATTGGTTGTCCAATCACTGCCCTCCAGAAGAAGGGGACAAAATTTCTATGGACACAGAAATGTGAAGAAATATTTCAAACCCTGAAACATATATTGACCCATGAACCTATGTTGAAGATCGTCAATCCAGAAGCTAACTTCCTCATGTGCACAGATGCCTATAAGGAAGGGCTTGGAGGAGTCCTTATGCAGGAAGGAAGTGCAATCTGCTATGAATCCCGAAAATTGAACAAGCATGAAGTCAAATATGTGACCCATGATCTAGAGCTAGCTACCATAGTGCATGCCTTGAAAATGTGGAGGCATTACCTCCTAGGAAGAAAATTTGTACTTATGACAGATCATTATGGATTGCGATACTTGTTTGATCAACCAAAGCTCAATGCGAGACAAGCTAGGTGGATGGCCCTCCTTAGCGAGTTTGATTTCGAAATCAAACACATTAAAGGAAATGAAAATAGGGTGGTCGATGCCCTTAATAGAAGTATGAAAACAATTCACCTGGTAGCGGTGAGCACCTGCGAGACAGATGTCAAGGAAAGAATAAAAAATGCACAAGAAATAGATTCCTTCGTCCAGACCATGACCATGTACCTACAACAAGAACCCACTAGAGTAAAATATGAAGGCTACCAGATGACCGAAGGAGGTCTGCTCACTTACAAAAGAAGATTTTATATTCCAAATTGTGATGAATTGAAGAGGTTCATACTAGATGAACTACATAAAATACCCTATTCTGGTCATCCAGGATACCAGAAGATGATCACGGCCACTATGAGACAATTCTATTGGCCTGGAATGAAGAAAGGCATAGCCGAGTACTTGGGAAAATTCATAGAGTGACAACAGGTTAAAGAAGAACATTGACACCCAGCAGGATTATTACAATCTCTACCAATCCCAGAATGGAAATGGGAAACCATCTCCATGGATTTCATCACTAGATTACCAACATCGACCAAATAGAACGATGCCATTATGGTAGTGGTGGATAAATTAAGCAAGTCTTCTCATTTCGTCCCTGTCAAATCAACTTGCAAAGCAATCGATATCACCCATGTATTCATGAAGGCAATATTCAGACTGCATGGTATGCCGAAAGAGATCGTGTCTGACAGAGACACAAAATTTACTTCTAACTTTTAGAAATCACTGATGGCTGGCTTAGAAACCAAATTGTTGTTTAGCATCACCTATCACCCTCAAAATGGCAGACAAACAAAAAGAGTGAACCAAATACTTGAAGACATGCTAAGAATGCATGTAATGCATCAACCCAAGAAGTGGAAATACTACCTGCCACTGGTAGAATTTGCCTACAACAACAGCTACCAAGCATCCTTAAAGATGAGTCCCTTTGAAGTCCTCTATGGTAGACCGTGTAACACTCCAGTCAGCTAGAGTAATCACATAAACAGGATTTATTTTGGACCTGACATGTTGAAAGAATTGGAACAACAAGTGAATCAAATAAAACAAAACCTGAAGGACACTCAGAACTGACAGAAAAGTTATGCCGACCAAAAGAGAACTCCAAGAGAGTTCAAGATGGGAGATAATGTATATATCAGGGTTAGGCCCAAGAAAAGTCCCCTGAAAATGGGAGCTTGTGCCAAGTTATCACCTCAGTATTGTGGACCCTTTGAGGTCCTAGATAGAGTGGGACTTGTAGCCTATAGGCTAGCACTTCCTCCCATAGTAAAAGAACATAATGTTTTCCATGTTTCATTAATAAATAAATATGTACATGATGCAAATTATATAATTGATTGGTATGTGATCCAGGTGGAACTGGAGGGAGAGTTTCTACCAGAACCTCAATTCATACTGGACAGAAAGGAAACCCCGCTTCGGAACCGAACCATTGCACAGGTCAAGGTGCAGTGGAAACATTTTGGCCGAGATGAGGCTACATGGGAAATGGAGGATATCATGAAACGAGCATATCTGATTTTGTTTACACCTGTACATGCATGTCTAGTTGATAGATACAACATCGAGGACAATGTTCCTTTAAGGGCGAGGGAATTGTAACACCATGTTTCCCCCAGTTTGTACTGGCCAAGTATTGTGGCAAACTCAGAAATGTGAATGTGTGATATGATTGGACCTTCTGAAAAAGGTCGATGAATGTGAATAATATTATGAATATATATATTTTAGGACTGTTGAGAGGGGATGTGCTGAAAAAAAGATCACGATGGCTGAAGAAAGGTGGTGGAAGGAACCTGGAAAGGTGGCGTTAACTTCCACCGAAACCAATACCATATTTGGATTTCACTGGCCTGGAGAACCAAGAGTAGCTCATTGGCCCCGAATTAAATGACTCGCTAGGTTGGTAGGTAAATGACTCCTCATGAGTCATGAGGGATGGGGGTGAACTACCCATCCGTAGAGTCCTCATACCTAACCACTGCGAGGAAAATAGTGCCTCACACAACCTCACCGAAAGGAGAAAAGGTAGGAAGAGTGGGCGATCAAGGGGGAAGAAGCGAGGGAAAGAAGAAGGGGAACTCTGGAAAAATATAGAGTTAGTGATAGCGGAGAAGAAGGAGAGTAACCTTCATTCTCAGTCACTGGAAAACCGAGACTTAGTATCGCAACATCGTGGTCTTGGCTCGGGGGTGGCTAGTAGTAAATCCGTTGGGAGTCATTGAGCCTACGGTTGGGTGAAAATGAGCACCCCTCTCAGCAGTCTCAATCACACCTGGTTTTATTTCTAATAAGTGTTTTACATATTGTATCTTGAAGCTTATATGCTGACATGTATGCTCATAGTCTGTGCAATTTATGAATGGTTTGAGTATAAGACTGTCTGTGTGGTGTTTTGATCAGAAATGGTGGTTGCATGCTTTTATTGGAAGGACCACATATGGATTATGTTTTTAGATAGATTTGTATATATGTATATTGAACTAATTTGGACTTCAAGTTTGCTTTCTGGAAATCTATGCCCTTATTCATCTCCAGGAATACCCGAAATATATCTCTATGGCTTATGTTTATAGATAGATTTATATATACATATATTGAACTAATTTGGACTTCAAGACTTCTTTCAGGAAATCTATGCCCTTATTCGTATCCAAGAATACCCATAATAGATCTCTATGGCTTATGTTTATAGATAGATTTATATATACTTATATTGAACTAATTTGGACTTCAAGTCTGCTTTCGGGAAATCTATACCCTTATTCGTCTCCAGGAATACCTGGAATAGATCTCTATGGCTTATGTTTATAGATAGATTTATATATACATATATTGAACTAATTTGGACTTCAATTCTACTTTCGGGAAATCTATACCCTTATTCGCCCCCAAGAATACCCAGAATCAATCTCTCCACAAAGATACCCTTCTTGGAAAGCTTTCCAAGAACCTGAAAATGATTTGAATGCGCAAGTCTTAGTACTCCTGTACGAAGAACAATGGGCCTCTCAAAATCCTGAAATAGTCGCGTAGGGATAAGTATTGATTGACAGACAAGATCCTATCGGAAGATCTGCGGCCATTCATGACCGTTATATTGGAGGAATAAACAAGGGAGTTAAATTCCTTAACCCTTTTCCTCTATCTTCGTGAGTAGCGAAGAAATCGGGACCATAGATCCCCAAGGTCCGTGGGAGTATCTAGATCATTGGTTTTTCCACGTCCAGGGAGTAGTGGGAGAGTGCATAGCATGGGATAGATATGAACCGTCAGATCTTAGTTAGAAAACCCGACAGTCGTTGGATCTGTCAGGAGATGCATGAGGGTTAATCCCTCATGAACATAGGCGAAAGTCCCAAAAGAGGATTTGGTATCGGGATTTCGGAAGTCCTTATAACAAGAGGTTGGGAAAATTCACAATGAAAATCATGAAATAGATCTGAGCCGTCCATCCAGGAGGAGGACACATTTTGTGAGATCACCCATCTCAGGATTTCGGAGGTCTCGTTGATAAGAGATTGGGACACTCCATGGTGGAAGTCCTGAAATAGATCTAGATTTTCTAATTAAGGGAGGACATGCGTCACGATATCACCCATTTCGGGGATTTGGACATCGAGAAACAAAAGAGGAAGGTGAGCATTTTGACTTCGCACCTGGAAAAGTCCCAAAACAATCTAGACCATCCATCCATGGAGGACACGTAGTGGAGATCGAGAGTCCATCGGTATTTCGGATACCAGGGATTCGAATTGACAGAGGATCTGTGTCACTAGGGGTCGCAATTCGCAAAATCACTAAACGATGAGGATCGTCCATCTGAGGGAGGACATGTGGCAGCAATCCAGGATTTCAGGAAAGTCCCGAAAGGAAGAGTCCATCGGGATTTCGCAAATCAGGAATTCGAGAGTCCCGTTGACAAGAAGTCAGACTCTCGTACTGATAAGTCCCGAAGGAAATAAGACTGTGTTATTATTAGAAGTGGTCATACGGGCCAAGGTATAGCCCAGGGTGTTAATTTCCTATCGAAGCCTTTTTCAGCGTTACAACGTTTCGAGGTTTGCAAAGTTGAAAGAATCGACCCACTTATATCGCTGAGTCGCGAAATGAGAAAATGTGCCTAGTTGTTTGGCCTATGATCCTAATCAACAATCGCATGAAGGTGGAAAAAGGGAAGAGATAGCCTGTGCTAAGCCCCATAGGATTTCATGGATTCTATCCCTCGAGAAAAGGCGAAAAATTTATTATGTCGCAGTGGGTGTGTGACACTCAACGGTCAGGATTCACTCCACTCTTCAGACTTCAGTGAATTTTGATGTTGCACTACCCCTTCCTCCTAGATATCTTCTTCTATGAAATGAACGATACGCTGACATGTATCCTCCTCTGGATCTACATTCCAAATGGATTCAGTGCTTGTAAATTTGGACTTAGGTATTTCTTTGAAAGAAATCCTTTTGTGCACTCCTTGAACTTTACATTCTTGGCCTCTTCAACACTTTTTCAATTCTAGGCTCTGTGCACTCCTTGGACCCCTCGGACTAATTTTTTTTTATCTCTCCTAAGCTTCCCTGAGTCAATTCAAGACTCTTTCAACACACACCTTGCAGACAATATGCACTCCTTGCATTTGATCTTGCAGAAGAGAAATAATTGAAACTTAATTATTACTCAATAACTCCATATACTCAACTATGAACAACATGCATGAGAAAAATGAAATAAACACACAAAAAACATATCCTTCATTCAAATACGCATTGAAATGAACATTGTCCAAGATTTTGAAACAATGTATGTATGTTCTATTCATTCATGAAGTATTTACATAAGCAACATAGTTCTTCACTGTCTCCAGACTCTCTACGTCTAACTGCTACATCTAGCGTCTCATTTTCTATCTTCACACTCTCTTCTCACACTCTATTGTGTCTTACAACATAATACCAAAACACCTATCTAATGAGTGACTTCTCGAGCTCTTCTCCATCCTATCTGAATTCTATCCCATCATCGTTCTAGTGGTTACCTACTTAGTCCTATTACAATAAATATGAGTTATTATTAGATAAGAGTTGACACTCTACATCTGTAACAACTTATTGTCATGTAATAATTTACAACATCCTTCCATTCTCAGGCAGTGACCCGATTTTACAAACAAAGTATTTAAAAAACAACATTTACAAAATATCTCAACAATTCGTTATGCTTTTGTTAAATTCTGATTTGAAATTTTTGTACGCTAAGGTGTCAAATTATGCCTCCTCTCTCAGCCTCTTTTGCTTTGATGGTGATTCTCCTGCATCATACTCCTTTGGATAAAATATTCATGGACTCCTGTACATGAGCTCCTACACCATTTTTCCATGCTTCAAAATTTCAGGTTTAGTGACCCAACTCGATTCTTCCATTGGTTGATCTTTCCACTTCACCAAATATTCAGGATACATATTTCTCCTAGTTTTCTTTCCAATTCTTTGTTCTAATATTTCCTCCATATGAGGTTTTTCTGGCATGGTCATTTGTTTTTCCCACTGAATATTTTCCTGGTTATCTATTTCTCCTACATCATCTCTCCTGTACGGATACAAATCTACAACATTGAATATTGGTGATATCCCAAAATTGTCTGGCAACTCAATTTCATAAGCATTGGCTGGAATTTTTTTAAGGATCCTGCATGGTCCTATCTTCTTCATCTTCAACTTGTTATATGTTCTCCTTGGAAACCTTTCCTTTCTAAAATGTGCTAAAACTTCATCTCCAACTTTAAATTGAACTTCTCTCCTTTTTTGATCAACTCTATTCTTATACATTTAATTGTTGTTATGTAGCTACTCTATGACTCGATCATGGAGTCTTTGCATCTCTGTAGAAAAATATTCTTCTCTAGCACTCCTGAACTCATCTTGATTCATATCTCTCAATTTTGTAATCCCTCTTGACAACATTCCATACACTATCTTGAATGGAATTTTCCCAATACTCTTGTTTACCGAATTGTTAAACGCAAATTCTTCCTTTGCAATAATATGTTCCCATTGACGACCCTGCTCAGTGACTAAGCTTCTAAATAAACTTCCCAAACTTTTGTTCACCACTTTAGTCTATCCATCTGTCTAAGGGTGATATGTTGAACTGAAGGACAAGTTTTTCCCTGGCCTCTTCCATAGAGTTATCCAAAAGTGTCCTACAAATTTTGTGTCTCTATCTAAGACTATGCTCATGGGAAACCCATGTAGTCTCACAACTTCCCTAGAAAAAAAAATTGGCTATGTGTATAGAATCGCTTGTTTTCTGGCATGGTATGAAATGTTCCATCTTGGAAAATCCATCTACCACAAAAAATATGCAATCACTTCCCTTCTAGGTTCTAGGTAATCCCAATACAAAATCCATACTAATTGCATCCCAATTCCTTTCAGGAATAGGCAATGGTTGATACAAACCCGTGTTTTGTTGTCTCCCTTTCGCATACTAACAATTTTTTCATATTCTCACAAAATTCTTCACGTCTTCCCTCATACTTGGTCAATAGTACGAACTATTCAGATGTGAATTTTTTTTTTCATGGACGAAATGTCTGACTAGACCTCCACTATGTTTTTCTTTCAGTAGATTATCTCTCATCGAGCATCTTGGTATGCACAATCGGATTCCCTTGAACAATAATCCATCCTGGATTAAATATTCTTTCCATGGGTTTCTGTCCCCCAACTAAGGATTCTCACATGCCTCATAAGCCTCCTTAAAATATTTATCTTCATGGTACATCTCCTTAAGGTGCTCAAACCGTAAGGTTTTCACTTGGAATTCTTGTACGATCAAACTCCTCCTGTTGAAAGCATCTGCAACTTTTTTAGCACTTCCAAAAATATGTTTAATGAAAACAGTAAAATTATGCATGATTCTACCCACTTAGCATGCCTCTGATTCAACTTTTCTTGCCTAGTAATAAATTGTAAAGCTTGATTATCACTATACAAGAAAAATTCCTTTGGAATTAGATAGTGTCTCCACTTATTCAAATCTTGAATCACTGCATAAAACTCTTTGTCATACGTGGAATAATTTTTATTGGTTTCATTTAGTTTCTCATGGAAATAAGCAACCAACTTCTTATCTTGACTCAATACTGCTCCAATAGCTACTCCACTTGCATCACATCTTACCTGAAATGTTTTCCCAAAATATGGTAAGACCAGAATTGGTTGTTCTGTGATCTTATCCTTCAACACTTTGAACATTTTCTCATCCTCCTCTATCCAATTAAAATACTTGTGTTTCTTCTTCACAATATCCAGTATGGGTGTACATATACCACTGAAATTTCTAATAAATTTCCTATAAAAACTTGTTAACCCATGAAAAATTATTACTTCAAATATGCTCCTAGGAGATGGACATTCTTTGATTTCTCTCACATTCTCTGGATCCATCTTCAATTCATTTGAAGATATTGTTGAAGTAAAATCTCCCTGCGAACAGGTAGATCTCCTCTTGAGATCTAGACTCTTAACTCTTAAGATAGAAGAAACTTAACGTGGACACTGACTTCCTTTCAGATCTATACAAACTAATGCACGAGGAAGGAGAAAAGAAGTACCTTTTATCGGCATGTGTCCCTGCACGCTCCAAGTTGAGCTCCAATATTTCGCCCCTCGATGAGCCTTGTAGACAAATAATAGTACAATCACTTCCTACTCTACTGATGTTAGATTGAAATAGATCTACCTATCAGAGACAAGTTCATGTGAGATTAAACACAAACTAGAAAGAAACAGGCCAAGAGTGTCATATTGATGAGAACAATGACAGAAGTAACTTACAACCGTAGATGCGAATGTGACATCTTCGTCAAGTCCCCTTTGTCTAACCCTTGCTCAAAAGATCCACAATTCGGGTGACAACAACTTCACTGATTACTTTCCTCCAGTTCACTGTATATTTCCTATGAGATCATAGGTTTCATGCTTCCAATTCTTCCCCCCTTTTCCACCATGATAGAGCCTGTTTATATAGGTTTAGAGAGGCTTAACCTCTTGAGGTATCTTTAGGGTAAGTTGAGGATTTCCCTCCTTAAGTCAGGGATATTCTCCTAAGATCATGGCTGAACCAGGAATTCAAATGCAACTTCCTTCCAAGATTGAAAGATCATCCCCTTATTCTCCTCAACAGATCAACTGCTGCCCAGAATAGGCAGTGCTCCTTCAAAAAGGCCATCAGAGTGCTATAGCACTCCCTGGTAGGCTTTATGGGGGCGCCAACACTCTAAAAATATGTAGTGCTCCTTCAGAAGAGATTTTTGGTGTTATAACGCTCCCTAGCACCTTATAGGGGAGCGCCAACGCTCCTAAGGGTGATATAGGGGAGCGCTCTCTTCTAAAACCTTAGATTGAAATATTCTTTTAGGTGGCAAGAGATACTTGACTTCATATAACCATCCCTCTTCCTTCAAATCAAGTGTTTGAGGCATTTTAAGTGTCTCCTTAGTGTCATCATCATGGCAGTATGCTTTTCTTGACACTTGCGACATTTGTGAGAAACATGTGACACTTGCGACACTTGTGAGAAACATGCAACACTTGTGACACTTATCAAAGCAAGTAATGTTGATGTGTAACAGATATCACAAAACCCAAATATATAAGTTATGTCCTCATGAAAGAAATTTTCTTCACATTTATCAAAAAAAAAAAAATTATGCAACCTCCCCATCACTAATGTCAAATGTTTTAAATGTTCTTCCTTTGTCTTACTCAAGATTAGTATATCATCCATATATACAATCAAAAATTTACCTATGAAGTCTTACAACACTTCATTCATCAACCTCATAAATGTGCTTGGGGAATTTTTCAACCCAAATGGCATGACTAGCCATTCAAGAAAACCTTCATTTGACTTGAATGATGTCTTCCATTCCTCTCCCTCTCTCATTCTTATCTGATGGTATCCACTCTTCAAGTATATTTTTGAAAAATAGCTTTCTCCACTTAATAAATCCATCAAATAATCCATTCTTGGAAAAGGGAATCTATACCTGATGGTGATCTTATTGATGGCTCGAGAATCTCTACACATTCTCCATCCTCCATCCTTCTTTGTACTCAACACAATTGGTATTGTGCATGGGCTTAGGATTTCCCCGACTAAACCTTTATCCAACAAATCCTGGACTTGATTATTGACTTCTTGATTCTCTCGAGGTGTCAACCTATATGATTCTTTTTTTGGCATACTGGCTCCTGGAATAAGGTCAATGTGATGGATGATATTCCTAATGGGTGGAGATGAGTGAGGTAACTCATCCACTACTATGTCAGCAAAATTCAATAGTTCCTGGATTTCTTCAAGTAATTCATCCATAGAGGTATTTGTAAGGAAAACCCTTGGCTTCCTCACTAAAACAAACTGCATCTCTTGTTCCTTCTTGACCTCATTCAAGAGTTCCTTCCCACTCATGAGAAGTATACTTGAACTAGCCTCCTTCTTTGGCTCCTTGTCTTCTTTTGGCAACAACATGTGTGTTATACCATTCTTATGTAGGGTGTATGATCCGGATTTTATGAGCAGAACGAAATGAATACAGATTATCAACAGGTGCTTAACAAAAATAACAGAGATACAGTAAAACTGGTTTTCTATTAAATAATGAAATAAGCTGAAACTGTAAAATGCAGCGGAAACAAGCTTGCTAGAATGGTGGCGGCTTATCTCTGAGAAGAGATGTGACGGCAGCGCTCATTTGCAAGAAGAAGATTACAATGAGGCTCTGAAGGCCTTTT
>ML793160.1:267749-278881 GCA_009831015.1 Picea engelmannii
GTTCAGGACCCGAAAAACTGCTAAAAATAGTAAATTGCCAAAAATGTCAGAAAACTGTTTTGAGCCAGTTGGAAAGGTGGGTGGCCACCGATATCCATCTGGATCAGTGTAATTATTTTTTCTCCCATCATGAATAACATTTCTATCAAATATCCATGGTCTCCCAAACATAATATGAAAAACATCCACAGGAATTACATCACATAAAATCTCATCCCTATAGCCTCCTATTTTAAATTAAACTTTGCATTGTCGACTTACCATTACTTGATTTCCTTTATACAACCACGATACCTTGTATGGATTTGGTGTGCAATTGTCTCCAGCTCCAGTTTCTCCACCATCTCTGTGGATACTAGATTATCAGTGTTTCCACTATCTATGATCATCTTGCAAACTATGTCCTTTGTCTTGCAAGTAGTCCTGAACAAATTTGTTCACTGAACTGGTTATTCTGCCTCCTTCTCTGTCTTTAGAATAACTTTACTCATCATAAGATTCTTTCCTCCTTCTGCTGCTTCTTCTACATCCTTTTGAGCTTTGGAAATTTGTGCTTCACCCCCTCCAGTACCCTTCTTCTTCTCGGGGCATTCCCAAGACACATGACATGTATTTCCACAGGCGTAACATATAAATTCACCTCCTCTACATATTCCTCTTCCTCGAGGAAAAGAGTTTCTTCCTCCGTGTTGTCCTTATTTAGAAATTCACCCCTTTTTAGGATGATTATGATGCTTTCCAGCCTTTTGATTTGGCTTTTGGAACTTCTCTCAGGTCGTTCCCTTGCCTCTTCTTGAATTTCCTCTCCTATTTCATTGTCTTTGTTTTCTGGCCAACTTCGCTTCAACTATCAAGGCTACTTGATAAGCATCCTCGATTGTGCCAACAAATATCATGATGATATCCTCTTGTATCTCATATCTCAACCCATTTATGTACCTAGTTGTTTTTTCATCATAATTTTCCTTCTGTCCAGCCCTGATATTTAGTTTATAGAATTCTTCAATGTACCTGTTCACTGATAAGATTTTATGTCTCAGGTTCTACAACTTTATGAATAGATTTATCTGATAGTCTTTAGGGATAAATTTCACTTTAAACTTAGTTACCATCCTATCCCAAATTTTGATTTCCTGCTTACCTTTGAATCTGCGATCAGTTTGTAGTTCATCCCACCATATTGTTGCATGACCTTTCAACCTAGTTATTACATGATTCACTTTCTTTTCTTCTTCAATTTATTCATAATCAAATTATTTATCCATATCACATACCCAATCTACCAATTCTTCAACTTCCAAATTGCCTGCATACATTAGGACTTCTATTTTTTCTCTGGCTCCTATTCTTGAAACAACTCTTAGCAGTCGTTCTTCCACAGGTTCTCCTTCTGAAACTCCTTCTTCTTATACCTATTCACTTTCATGTTTGTTGATGTCACCAACATCTATTTCTTTCCTCTGTGTTTTTTCCATGGCGTCCAATCTCATTTTGAGTGGCCTCATTTCTTCTTCCATTTCTAGATTCTCTCTATGCCTTCTAGGTGGCATGATTCCACTGCTTTGGTTTTCCTCTTATCTAACTTGATGCTATCAAACAAAAATCCTTCACCCTTTCCTACTGTCTACAAGAAAACAACGCTTTAATATCACTTGATGGTATCAAAATTTATTCTCTATCTCCTTATTCTGTTGTCTACAAACAAAATCAGGCTCTAATACCACTTGATGTAGGACACCCTACACCCCCGGGGTTGTACAACCTCTCGGTCAAGGACCGATCAACTTCGGGAGCTGAATTATCTCATAGGTTCATGATAAACCTTAAAAATCTCCCCCACAGGTCAAATACCTAAGCTTCAAGTGTGAAATATCCTTTTCCAGAGTTTCAAAAAACTCGTAGGTCCTCCACGTGACCCTAATTGGAAACCATGGGCTTAAACTTCCGACCTTCCTTACTTCGGGACTTCAACATTCATGAGTTTCAAATGCGCCAAGTCATTTTTATCCTGGAATAATCCATACCCAGATTTGTAGATCAAGCGCCACATGTCCCTTTCCAATGGACTTTAGCACTTCAAGAGTTTTGTCCTTAGGCAATTTACCCCTCGTTTCTCCCGAAGTGATTTCACTCCAAAGTGACGGAGATGATTCCAAGTGTCTATGCAATCAATGAATAAGGTTTTTATCTTCTTACCTCTTTGGAACTTCGAGAAAATTTTGGTCAATGCTCTGCTTCCCCTTTTCCCCTTCTCCGAAGTCCGCGATATGTTGAACCGTGTCTTCCTCAGATCAACCATAATGATTTACTTTGGCTATTTGGGATTTGGTAGTTTTTATTTCACAAATCTCAATTCCCTCTAGAGTTCCTTCTCCCGGAGTACATGGATTGATGCCACATGTTCATCCTAGATCTAATGGTCCATATTTGTTCTCTCTCTCTCCTTTGGAACTTCGACCAACTTTTGGTCAATAGCTTCTCTTCACCATTCCTCCAAATCTCTAGATTTGTCGACTTGTTTCCTTGCAAATCAAAGGTCATTATGAATTACGGCTCTTTGGGCTTCGAGAGTTATTTATTCCTCCTTGCGAGTTTCCTCTAGAGTACCTTTCCTCCAAAGTATTATATTTATCGACATGTGTCCTTCGAGATGAAAGACCTATATCTATTTCGTAACTTTGGCAGTTCGCGCTTCATGCCACTTCTCGCTAAGCTTACCCTTCGAAGTGCTCCTCTTCCTAAGAAGCTAATATTTCGCCATGCGTCCTATTGAATCAATGGTCAGGATTCACTCTGCTCTTTGAATTTCGGTGAATTTTGATTCTACGATACCCCTTCCTCCCGGATAGATTCTTCTCTGAAATGAATGATACGCTGACAGATATCCTCCTCTGGATCTATAGTCTAGATGTATTCAGTTCTCGTAACTTTGGACTTAGGGATTTCTTCGAAAGAAATTCTATTGTGCACCCTTTTCAGTTCACAGTCCTGGCCTCTTCAACACTTTATCAATTCTAGGCTTTGTGCACTCCTTGCACCCCTCAGACTAAATTTCCATTATCTCTCCTAAGCTTCCCTGAGTTAATTCCAAACTCTGTCAATGCACACCTTGCGGACAATATGCACTCCTTGCATTCGAGCTCTCAAAAGAGAAATAATTGAAACTTAATTAACACTCCATAAGTCCATATACTCAAGTATGAACAGCATGCATGAGAAAAATGAAATAAACACACAGAGAACATATCCTTCATTCAAATACGCACTAAAATCAACATTGTCCAAGATTTTGGAGCATTTTTTGTCTGTTCTATTCATTCATGAAGTATTTACATAAGTAACACAGTTGTTCACTATCTCTAGACTCTCTACATCTAACTACCACATATAACTTCTCATTTTCTATCTTCACACTCTCTTCTCACACTCTATTGTGTCTTACAACATAAAACTGAAAAACCTATCTAAGGAGTGACTTCTCGAGCTCTTCTTCATCCTATATGAATTCTATCCTATCATCATTCTAGTGGTTACCTACTAAGTCCTATTACAATAAATATGAGTTATTATAAGATAAGAGATGACACTCTACATCTGTAACACCTTATTGTTGTGTAATAATTTATAACATCCTTCCATTCTCAGGCAATGACCTGGTTTTACAAAAAAGGTATTTAAAAAATGATATTTCCAAAATATCTCAACAACTTTCTCTGCTTCTGTTAAATGATGATTTGAAATTTTTGTACGTTGAGGTGTCGAATTATGCCTCCTCTCTCGCCCTATTTTTCTTTGATAGCGATGCTCCTACATCATAAATTCCCTGCAATTATCTCACCTAGAGAGAATGCACATGGGCCTAACATCCTGCCTCTTCAACTTATCAATTATCTTTCTGCACTCTTCAACAAAATCCTACACTCTCCCTAGTACATGTACATGTACGATAATAGCATCATGAATGTATCGATGAAAGAAATGAGGTGAGGTGAAAGAATAATGATCAAATGGTGGTTGAATGATATTAATTCCCCAAAACGTATGTGCATGTTCCCAACTTGACACTTATCATGTTGGAAACTACATGGGCCACACATGGGTTCCCTCTCATGGTGATACATTTCCTCATAGGGACTTAGGATAAAATGAATTACCCCCTACTTTAGACTTTAAATTTAGGAATATTAATAAAATATTCCTTTTTGGCTTAAGCTACCTTATCTAGCCCCTTTTCTAGAATCTTAGCCCCCCTTTCCCATGATAGAGTACTTCAATCCCCTTACTCTTCTTGTTAGGATGGTCTGCATGAAGTTGTGTTTTCTTTCATTAATTTCAAGTGAAAAATGCAAAATTAAAAATAGGCTCATTGTCCAAAAGAGGTTGCTAGCTCACCGGCCTATATGCATACTTATAATTACATTTCAGATGGGTTTGGATTAGGGGTATTACAATGACCATTTTCCATCAGAGGAGTTATTTCATCATCAATTATGTGAAGCTTGATGGATTCATTTTCATATAAAGTATCAATATCATAAGGCCTGATCCATGGACTACAGAACATCCATCTGAAATCCTTGAACTTGGAGTCAAATAACAAGGCCTAGTCTCTAGCTTTAAATTTCCTCTTCTTAATGAACTTGTCATTCCACTAGCCTATTTGATGTTGTATTACTGTCATGTGGTGCAAGTAAGCCTTAAGAATTTCATCCACTTCACTGATTTGGAGGATTCTCTTCTTTTGAAATTTAGATAAGTCCATTCCAAGTTGTAAAACTATTCTAAGTGTTTGGATCTTAGTTTCAATCATCAATAGTACCCTATTTCCATATACTAATTAATATGGGGTGCAACTAGTAGTAGTCCTCCATATTTTCCAATAGGCCCATAGAGCTTTAGGGAGTCTGTCAACCGAATCCTTGAGGTGTAGTTTTACAGTCTTGGTGATGATGGCCTCAAGAATTTTGTTTGTCCCTTCTACTTTCCTATTAGCCTATGGGTGATATGTTCTAGTAACCCTGCATTTTATCTTGTATATTTCCATCAAGTCTTTGATGATCCTTGAATTTAGTCCATCCAGCAGTAACTATTTCTGAAGGTATCCCAAATCAAGTGAATATTTCTTCATGAATAAATCCCACTACTTATTGTTCTATCACGGTTGGGAGTGCCTTGGATTCCATCCATTTTGTGACATAATATGTGCATATTAGGATGTAGGAATTATGGTGATAAGGAGGATTTATTATTCCTACAAATTCTAGGGCCCATTTATTAAAGGGTTCCAATACCAATTGTCGTTGTAATGACATCTCATCTAATTGCACCAGTCTTCCCATGCACTAACAACTATCACACCTCTTTACATATTCCTTGGTTTCCTTGAATATATAAAGCCATTAGTAGCCTTGATGAAGTACCTTGTACCTAGTATTCTTATCTACAAAGTGGTCTCCACATGGACCATCATGGAAATATTTTAGTATCTCGTAGATATCATCTTCTTGCATGCATATCTTGATAATGAGATCTAATTTTGTGTAGAAGAGACAATCGTCAATCCATGAGAATATTCAACATTGTTTGAGGACATTTTTTCGCTCCTTTGGAGATGAATGATGTGGAAATCTACTTGGATCCAAGTAATTAGCGATATCTACAAACCACAAAGAGTTAGTAGAAACTGCAAATAGGTTCTCATCATGGAAATAATATTCTAAAAGAGGATCATTCTCATTAGATGTGACTCTCTAAAGAAAATCCTCCACTACATTATCATTCCCTGGTTTATTTAATATGGTTATGTCATATTCTTGTAATAAGAATAACCACCTAGTTACCGGACCATTAGTGATAGGTTTGTTCATTAAGTATTTTATGGTAGCATGGTTAGTGTGAAATACTATTGGATATCCTGTGATGTAATGCCAAAACTTATTAATTGAATATATTATCGCAAGAAACTCTTTCTCTATTACTGTATAATTTAGTTCTATGGGAAAGAGGTTTTTGTTGACATATTAGATTGTGTATGGATCATTCCCATATAGTTTCCCCAAAACAACCCTAATGGTGGTGTTTGATGCGTTTGTAGAGATATGAAATGAGAGGGACCAATTGGACCCTATTAAAATAAGAGCCTTAGATACCTTAGATTTCAGTCTTTCAAACTTGTCTTGGCAACATTTTTTCCACAAAATCTCATAATTTTTGTTAAGAAAAGATAACAATGGATGAGTAATTTGTGAAAATGTTTCATTAAAGTGACAATAGTAACTAACATGTTCTAATAAACTTCGTACCTCTTTTTTCAAACATAGACTTGGAAAAATTATTATTAAGTTGATTTTTGTTGGATCCACTTGGATGCCTTTAGCTGAGATACAGTGCCCCAATACAATGCCATCAGTCAACATCATTGCACATTTCTGATTACCAAGGGAAATGTTATATTCCTTACACCTTATTAACTTTTTCTCTTAATTTATTAATGTCTCATCAAATTCACCACCATATGTCATAAATTCATCCATATAAATTTCCACACAATCACGAATTAAATTAGAAAATGTACCAATTACATCCCTTTGAAAGGTGGTAGGAATGTTACATAACCTGAATCGAAGAACACAAAAGGAAATTGTGGTCCATGGAAAGGTAAATTATTTCTTGTCTTGATCCTCATGCACGATCCAAATCTAGTTGTATCCACTGAATCCATTGAGGAAATAAAAGTATTTCTTTCCTTCCAACGTATCCATGACCTGGTCGATGAATGGAAGCAAGAAATGGTTCTTTCATTTTTCTTTGTTGATTTCCCAATAATTGTTATTATCCAAAAATTCCATATCTATGCACACAAGACGTTGGCCCTTCCATTTGCATACTTTTCCAAAATACTATTGAGGCTTCCTTTTAAAAAAAAAAATCTTGGATGGTGTACGCACCCTGCTACACTAATAGCCTGCATACACATGTGTGTTTCATGTTATTTATCCCATATACACACATGTGTTTCATGTTCGTTATCTCGCGTTCACCTCCAAATTTTGCAAAAATTATAAAATTACGCGGAATTTGGTGGAGTTTACAAGATATGGAGGGTTTCCTAACCATTTTACCCCTTTCATCATGTCCCTAAACTAAATAACGATATTTTTCTCATATAAAAATAGGTCTTGGGGATTCATTTATGAACATAATCAAGAGAATAAGAAAACTCTGCCAAAATCCCTTCCCTTTCTTAGCACAAGATTTGCATCCCATTATGAGTTTTAGCCTCAACCTTCCCTCTAGCCTTTCTCCTTATGCAACCCTTCCTCCTTCCCTTGGTGATATGTTGGTTACGAGAAGATAACATGGGATCGATACACTTGGAGCCATGACATAGGATTCCATACTTGGTTCGTGAAGCGATTGCCAACAAAGGTTGTAATCCTTTTTATCTTGAAATTGAATAAAAGAGTTCATCCTTGTCCCAAAACCCTATGTTTACATGATTTTGTTAATTTGTGAATTTGTATCGATGTATAAACTTTTAAAGTGATATTTTATTCCTAACCTTTTGCAAGTCATCTTTGGGAGGAGACCCGTGATCTAGGAGGTGGCAACAAGTGAAAGAGATCAACACCAACCGCAAGGAATAAAGGTGCACCAATTAACTCTCTTTCCTTTCTCTCTCATCATTTAGTTTAGTTCGTTTTGGGGTAGATTAAGGGTAGATTAGTCTTTTAAGGGAGTCATCACTTTGCCTTTACCTTGGACCCAATATAGGGGGATTTTCCCTGAAGCAATAATCCACACAAATCCTCCATTTACCATTCTTCTTTAATGATGAGAGGGGAGACCCATTGGCTTTCATAAATTGGATAAATAAATATAGTTGCGAGCAATTTATGTAGTTCTTCCTTTACTATATCCTTTGGTGTTGGATTCATATGGCACCTTAATGTGTATATGGAGTGTGCACAATCCATGATGGATTCCCTTCATGTCATAGTATTCCCAAGAAAAGGTATTGTTGTGATTTTACAACACTTTCACCATGTTCTCTCTTTGTTGGTTGGTCAACCCCCGATTAATGTTCAAATTCCTTCCGAGAATGATTTCTATAGTTTCCATGTTGGACCCTTGGTCTTATTTATATGAGGACTCATTTTCTAAATGTGAATTACTTATTGAGGTAAGAAAGGATTGTGTTTCTAGATGCATAACAAGATCAAGAGAATGTGAGTTGGTTGTGGAAGAAGAAGAGGCTATGAAATCATTGTTTTCATCATCCTTTTTTTTTCTCTTTAATGTCTAGGTTCTGATCTATAGAGAGGACTTGATGAGATTATCCTTCTCATTAGACAAATTATCTTCCTTTCTCAATGAAATAGGGTTCCCCACCCTAACCCACCCTTGGTTTATATATATTCTAACTCGAGACCCCCCTACCCATCTAGGGGTTTTGATACATATTATTCCAAACCAACTTTATCCTTTTTTAGGTAGTGCATTGATCCGTAGGATCTTTTAAATGACTATGGTTGAGTTTTAATTTTGCATGCGTTAATTAACCATTTGAGAAAATTAGTGAAAGAATGAGGAAAGAAGAGGAATTATAACAGCCATATACACATTTGCAGATCTGAAATGAAAGAATAAACAACAAACCATAACACGCAGATTGATAACGGAGTTTGGCACAACTTTGCCTACATCTCCGGGCCTTTGTCTCTGTGGGGGAGGATTCTTTATTTCTGTTCAAATGCTCAAAAGTACATCGCTGCAATGCCAAATGGCTACAAGACTAATCTAGTCATGTTCTCCCAGATCTCTAGAACCCTGCAAAGAAAACGACAGTCAAAACGGACGTCTGGAGCTCCCAGAAATGATCCGACAGCGTCTCCACCTCAAAAGCTTCTCTGCATCAAAATGACTTTGGCTTGTCTTTTCTTCAGCATAACTCTGCTCTGACTTCTCTCCCATGGCCTCAAACAGGCATGGTTTATATAGCCTTGAAGTTGGTTTCTCATCTCCAACTTCCTCCAAGAATTTGGCCTCCAAAAATGCCCAATATCCCCCAAAAATGGAGAGAATCAGCTAATAATAGGCATAATAACAATAAAAAACCAAATACTATAGGCATAAAACCCAAAATTGACCAAATTTGGGCGCTAGCCCCCTACATGTGTGCGTGCGCCCTGATTCTCGGTCGTATGGGGGCCATGTGGCCGAGCGCTCATGCGCTGGCCCCCTTTTGGCGTGCCTGCTCCCGGTCTTATGGCATACACATAGGGCCATGGTCCAATTTGTTACAACCGCCCACACATGTATATAGGGTAGGCCCCTAGTATATGGGCGTCGTTTGCGCTGAGGGCTGAACCGTGTCTTTAAAAAACTTAACACCCCGCTACATATTTGGTAACGGGTATATAGAATGGTCACGGTAATACACCGAGGGCTGGGGCTAAGCCCCAGCCCTTTTCCCCGCGGTTTGATCCTTTAACCAAATTCAAATAGCATTTTTTTCGTTTGTATTACAAGCACCACTGACCGCCTGGGTGGCTAGCCTGTTCTGCCAGTCCATTCGCTCACCGGGAGGTCACGGGTTCGACCCCCGTGCACACCACAAATTTTACACAATAAACCATCCAACCAATCTCAGGGTGCCACGTGGAAGCCCACGACTGGGCCACTTGGCACCATAACCACCAACCAAAACACGACACGCGTCATACGCTAATTGGCCCACGTACATGCCACGTCAACCTGTCGTACTACCACCTGTCAGTCTGCATGTCTACCCTGTCAGCCTACCACATCACCTGCTTATGTCACCCATGCCACGTGTCACCCTTTCAGTGGTGACATGTGTCACCTTTGGATAGGTCCAACCGTATGCCCATTTGTCCAAATCTGCTTGACACGTGTCACCTTCTGGAGCTGCCACATGTCGCATTCTAGAGCTTCCACGTGTTGCATTCTAGAACTTCCATGTTAGTTGTATGGACCGTACGGTCTGCATAGTCAGCATGAAACGTGTACTGTACGGACTGTACAGTCATCCCCCTTTTTTGCCTGTTTGACTTTTTGGATAGAATGAGATATCGTCTCCATACGGAGCTCGTTTGACAAAGTAAATATACCATCGGAATCAAGAAGACGAGACGAACACAATGGAATAGGTTTCATCGTATTCCGAGCACTTTCATTTTTGAGCATTTTTCAAGCCCTATCAGGCTTCTGGATCCGATTTTGGATCACACCTCCCCACAAAAAGACCTTTTGGTCCCCAAAAGGTTACTGACCAGTCAACAAGCTCGGGATAGGCCACCCGACTTGGTCTCTGTCTTTGAATTCTATCCTGTGCACCTGTCTTATCAAGATCAACTGTAACACAATCATGATAACTGACAGTATATTGTTAGCCATATGAACTCCATTACATCTTACTGAATCCACTAGCATCCATGTAGAAAAAATTGCTAATGACAGTATCAAAAAGATGACTATAAATGAACTGATATACTTGAAATATCTGCACGACATGAGTTTATCTTGAAGCAACTTATGATTGATTTTCCATTCAACAACCATATCTTGTTCTTGCCTACGATCAATTACTTCATTTGAAACAATTAGTGGTTTGTTTCATACTTGTACTGCCTTCGTTAATTTTTCCCTTGTTTGAAGTGTTTTACTTGCTTTAACACGATGAGCATGCACCACATAATCATGACCTGCTTTAGTGAATTGATATTGATTCTTTGTCCTGTAGAAGATTTCCTTACGATCATATAAATATGGGCTACCTAAGACCATTCCACATTCTTTTAATGACACAACATCACAAGTTACTTCATCCACATACTTAGATGAAATTGCAAATTTGATTGTGCATTGCTTTGTTATGTGCATCTGGTGATGATTACTTATCCATTTAAGTGTGTAAGGCTTATGATGAGTTTGTGTTTTTAATCCCAATTTCTTAACCAATTCTTTTGAGATTAGATTAGATTGAGATCCACTGTCGATTAGTGTATCTATCTTAGTGTGTCGCATGATTACCCTTATATGAAACAACTTGCTTCTACAATCAATCTCTTCACCAAATTTACCTGTCATACCAACCAATGAAATCTTTG
>ML793160.1:278931-291222 GCA_009831015.1 Picea engelmannii
ATCAAGGTTAGTGGTTCCAAACATGAAAACAATGTTTCTAATATGTGCAGGCAAACCTCCTATATACTTCATAAGGGTTTCTTGTGTTTGCAAAGGAATGTCTAACATTAATGCCATTTTTCTAAATCCATCGGTGTATTCTTCCACTGTTTGTCCTTTTCTTAGTTTTAAAGATTTCCATTCAATTATTACTTTTTCTTTATAACCCAAAACATAAAATTGTTTCCTAAGTGCAGAAATGAAATTCTTCCATGATGGAAATACATTACCCACATCTTGTGTTCCTTTTTGTAGCTTGCTTTTCCACCAGATAAGAGTTGTACCTGCAAGTCTCAAATATGCCAACTTGATTTGTGTGGCCTCATCCTTGATCTATTGCACACTGCAGTATACCTCCATCTGCCTGATCCAGTTATCAAGTTTTTCTGCATTTACTTCACCATCATATATGGGCAACTCAAATTTTACATCAAGTTTTAACAATGGCATTTCATGTTTATTCTTATGAACATTTTTCTTCTCATTAGATTTAGAACTTGAACTTGAAGAAGAAGGAGGTGTTGATGGAGGTGAAGGAGGAATGTGAGGATGGTCCTCTTCCTATTCACTTTTTCCTTTTGAAGAATTACCCAAAACTGGTTACTTCCGTTCCAAATAATCTTCGTACAAAACTGTCACCATCTCCGACATAGCATGGAATGTTTTCCAGAACTCTTTCTCATCTTGAGAAATCCCTTCTTATGATTCCATCTTCTCACTGTGAGAATCTCTCTTTATCAATCCAATTAATGGATTCTCTGCAACAAGCTCGCCTTCACCACGCTGTAGATTTTCCCTAGTTAACATGCAAAACTCAAATCCAAACGTCAACTAGCTCAGATACCACTTGATCCATAGGATCTTTTAAATGACTATGGTTGAGTTTTAATTTTGCATGCATTAATTAACCATTTGAGAAACTTAGTGAAAGAATGAGGAAAGAAGAGGAATTATAACAACCATATACACATTTGTAGATCTGAAATGAAAGAATAAACAACAAACCATAACATGCAGATTGATAACGGAGTTCAGCACAACTTTTTCTACGTCTCTGGGCCTTTGTCTCTGTGGGGAAGGCTTCTTTATTTATGTTCAAATGCTCAAAATTACATCGTTGCAATGCCAAATGGCTACAATACTAATCTGGTCATGTTCTCCCAGATCTTTAGAACCCTACAAAGAAAACAACACGCAAAACGGATGTCTGGAGCTCCCAAAAATAATCTGACAGCGTCTCCACCTCAAAAGCTTCTCTGCATCAAAATGACTTTGGCTTGGCTTTTCTTCAACATAACTCTACTTTGACTGCTCTCCCATGGCCTCAAACAGGCCTAGTTTATATAGCCTTGAAGTTGGTTGCTCATCTCCAACTTCCTCCAAGAATTTGGCCTCCAAAAATGCCCAATATCCCCCAAAAATGGAGAGAATCAGCTAATAATAGGCATAATAACAATAAAAAACCAAATACTATAGGCATAAAACCCAAAATTGACCAAATTTGGGCGCTAGCCCCCTGAATGTGCGCGCACGCCCTAATTTCTGGTCGTATGGGGGCCATGTGGTCGAGCGCTCATGCGCTGGCCCCCTTTTGGAACGCCTGCTCCCGGTCTTATGGAATACACATAGGGCCACGGGCCAATTTGTTACAATTGTCCATGCATGTATATAGGGTAGGCCCCTGGTATATGGGTATCGTTTGCGCCGAGGGATGAACCGTGGCTTTAACAAAATTAACAGCCTGCTACATATTTGGTAACGGTTATATGGAATGTTCACAGTAATACACCGAGGGTTGGGGCTAAGCCCCGACCCTTTTCCCCACAGTTTAATCCTTTAACCAAATTCAAATAGCATTTTTGTTGTTTGTATTACAAGCACCACCGGCCGCCCGGGTGGATAGCCCGTTCTTCCAGTCCATTCGCTCACCGGGAGGTCATGGGTTCGACCCCCATGCACACCACAAATTTTACACAATAAACCATCGAACCAATCTTGGGGTGCCACATGGCAGCCCACGACTGGGCCACGTGGCACCGTAACCACCAACCAAAATGCGACACGCTTCATACATTGATTGTCCCACGTACATGCCACGTCAACCCTGTCGTACTGCCACATCAACCTGTCGTACTGCCACCTGTCAGTCTGCGTGTCTGCCCTATCAGCCTGCCACATCACCTGCTGATGTCACCCATGCCACGTGTCACCCTTTCAATGGTGACATGTGTCACCTTCGGATAGGTCCATCCATACACCCATTTGTCCAAATCTTCTTGACACGTGTCGCCTTCTGGAGCTACCACATGTTGCATTCTGGAGCTACCACGTGTCGCATTTTGGAACTGCCACGTCAGCTATATGGACCGTACGGTCTGCACAGTCAGCATGACATGTGGACTGTACGGATTGTACAGTGATCCCCCTTTTTTGCCTATTTGACTTTTCAGACAGAACGCGATATATTCTCCATACGGAGCCCATTTGACAAAGTAAATATACCACCAGAATCAGGAAGACGAGACAGACACAATGGCACAAGCTTCGTTGCATTCTGAGCACTTTCATTTTTGAGCATTTTTCAAGCCCTATCAGGCTTCTGGATCCGATTTTGGATCATGCATCCTCTTCCAACCCAATTTCCATGATGGTTGGAGATAACCTTGGACCCAATTCCAACCAACCTTCTATGCCCTTCATGGAATATTTATATCTCCCCGATTTGAATAAATTGATCATTGATCCCATCCACCATTATCCCAATTGGGAAAATATACTAAATAAACTTCCCTTTGACATCCCCATGATTGAGGATAAGCCTAGAGAGAATCCTTCCAACCATATCATGTCCTTTCACCTGTGGTGTTATTCTAATTTATTAAACGGTGATTCAGTTAGGTTGAAACTATTTCAATGCATTTTGATGGGTGTCGTTTCCAAATGGTATGTAGACTAACCTGGTAATAACCATAGAACCTTCAAGTCCATAGTTAAGGTTTTAATCACCTTCTTTCATCGCTCAGTCTGTCATGACATAGGTATAGAAATATTGACTAATTTCTATCAAACCACTACTACTCACATTTCAGATCACATCCATGGATGATGTAGATGATGCATGTCAAGAAATTGACTTGCTTAAATTTTTAATCATTAAATTATCAATCCAGGAGCTCATAAACTTGTGAGATGTCGACAAATTATATGCAAGACTAGGAATATAGTTATACTAAACTAATTCTATTAAATCAAAAAGGAAAATTTTCTTAATAAGTCATTTCCTAGAGTCAAGATTAAACATCGAGGCTAGATTTAGTTATAGTCCTTTAATTCCATCAGAATATTACTACAACCATATAATTCTCTCAATGATTCAAATGAATCTCGTATCTTATCAAGC
Organism: Picea engelmannii; assembly: GCA_009831015.1. Lineage (NCBI taxonomy): Eukaryota > Viridiplantae > Streptophyta > Pinopsida > Pinales > Pinaceae > Picea > Picea engelmannii. The sequence goes on from ML793160.1 coordinate 282,371, forward strand.
ATCAAACTCAAAGAAAACAAAACTTGAAAAATTAAACCTAGAAATCTCAGAGTTTAATCAAGGTCCCATAGCTTGCACTCTGTTGGAATTATTGTATTGATAACCTATTAATCTTTTTCATATTAATCCACACTCATTCGATCACACATGTGCATAAATTAAAAGCATGAAAATTAAAATAATAAGGAATCAATCAAATTAAGTGAAACATAAACCAAGTAAGCCATACAAAGGAATGCATGGATCACTCAAACTCGAATCAACAATAATTGCAACTATCAAGCTACCAATCACACTCTATCTATGCAATTCACTTGATAACAATTATAAGTGATCATTTTATCGTAGGTACTCAAATGCATGTGTTAAGATACTAAACTAAATACATATAGGGAAATCAAATCAAGAACTAAAATAACTAACTAAATAAAATGATAACAAAATACAAAAATTAAATACGATAAAGAAGGATAAATAATGTGCAACACAAACTCAAGTTAGGGGGGGCCTCCTAGCTGAGCATGCACTACTGAAAAACAATTTTTTAACTCACAAGGTGCAAAAACAAAATCTTTCCATTATCAACAATACTTGAACAATTACAAATGAAAAGATCTCTTTAGTTAACTGGATTAATTGAATATCAGTCTTAGCCTCTCTAATATCATTACAAAAATTCATTTATATATCTTTGATACAAAAGGAAAATTCATTCCATGAGATAACACAAAATGCTTCACCTATTGGTTCTTAAAATTGTGTAATCATCCATTCTTTTAATTTAAGGGACAAAGGATAGACTTGCTATGATAAATCAACCCGGAACAAACTGTAATAGACAGGAATTGATTTAGTTACAAATTCCATGTCATGGGACATGCATGGAATTCGTTACATCTTTTATTGTTATGTTGATCCCTCAATTTATACTTTCGTTGATGTCCCCTCCTTCTTTGACCAAATATGGTGATCTCAATGATGAGGATGGGAACGACCAAATAAGAGATTTTTTTTTCTATGATCTAACAATCTCATTACTTGATATGCATATATTTTCAATAACCTATTGGCACATGGGCAGACCCAGGGTTTAGTTCTAACAATGCACAAACAAACCCTAACTAATGGCCCTTTCAGCAACACCTGCAAAGAAGATGCAGTCTCACCTGAAGTAGTTATAGGGTGTTGCAGGACACGGGTGTCTACAACCAAAGGAAATGCAAAGTAGATCCAGGGCAACACTCTCACACAGATCTAGTTATTGTTTATATTTCTTAAGCCTACTGTATGAACTATATCTCATATCTAACACAATATTTCATTAACAATATATCAGAGATCAGAATAACAAAACATCAATCACACACAACAACAAGGTATACGTGGTTCACCCTCTCCCTAGGGCTACATCCATAGAACTGTGCTTTATAATATATTATATGAAAGAATACAATTTTGTCTACACTCTTAGCTTGCATATCTCTCTCTTTATTTCTATTCTCCTATCCCCTCCCTACGCACCCAAATATAGGGTTGATCTTCCCACCCAGCTGAAGATCTTACAACACAGACTTCTCACATCACTCAATACTTCTATCTCAGTAATAACAACAATAACTCATCATACATAATATAGACCCTATCCCACATCCTCTTGAACTTTATTTATACATTACAATGACTCTTGGACAACCTTAGACTGAAAACTAGGTGCCAAAACCCTAAATACCAAAACCCTAGGTGTCTAAAACCCTAGGTCAACTTGACCCACGTTTTCAGGGCTTTGCCAACGTGTCTTTCCTTCTTTCTTGCAAGGTGCTCAAAATCATCTATTGGTGGCTTTTTTTGCTTGCTAATTCGTCCACGATCCATCTTACTTGTTGATTTATCTTCCTCTATCTCCCCATATAATGGATTGCTTTCTCTTACTTCGCTCCATCTTTTCTGGTCTTTTGGCCACTTCGACCCAGTCTCAGTCAACTTGTTTTCCTCGCAATTCACACTTCACGCTTCTTTCCTTAAACTTCATAACCTTACATAACCAAGGGCCAACAAGCCCCCAACACTCACATGTGACTCGTCCCGAGGTACTATAGGTCTATGCGAGGAATCTTGTGCGTTCTGTGCATAGTCCGGTATATCCTTAGTGCATGCTGATTTTATAACTGGTTGTATAGTTTTGGACCTTTTGGAAATGAATTTTTGGTGATTTTTGGTCCATGGGTAGTTGTTTGAAGATGTTGGATTCCTATAACCATTTTCGGATGAAATTTCAGTGATAACATATGCCCCCTGATGGATGAGGTTAGGAGCATACGTATAGTCGAAATTTATTAATGTTTCTTCTATTGAGAGTACTATTGTAAGAAAGAGAAAAAATGAGAGTATAAAGAGTGACCCATTGGAGGGAGAGGGGAAACTGTAGTACCCTTTTGCAAGGTGTGAAAAATAAATTTTGTACAAACGAGGTGGGCATGCCCCATGCTCACGTCATGTAACTCAAAAATGTGGAATACAGTAATTGAAACAGTGTGCTGGTGTAGATCACTGCAGTGCCCTCTGAGGCAGTTTGATAATGACATAGGAAAATTATGATGATGAACAAAATATGGAAAAAAAAAGTTAAGGACACCTGTGAGAGGTTTCGATGATATGCAGGCATTGATATCTTATCAAATTTCATAGGTCTTCGGCATATATGAAAACAACTGCAATAGTCGCGAAGTAAGACCCACCGCAACATGAGAAAGTGTTGAAGTCAAATGTTATGGGGGTCAATGATAGCAGAGAGAAATGATGGTTCTCCCTGTGTCGTCCAAGAATCCTCATTGTAAAGGTAATGTGAGTCAAGATACTATCACCCTTCTAGAAACTGTGTTGATGTCAACAAAAAGGGAGACGCGACTCCAAGAAGAAAAGGGCTTCGTGAAATCCATTGGATGAGATCAGGAACTGATGAGGTACATGGACGAAGTCAAGATGCAGTGAGACTCGAGACTTCCCTTGGTTGGGTATATATGTGAAGTATAAGTGGCAGCAACCATTCAAGTACGTCAAGTGTCAAGGGGACAACCAGACGTGGGAAAAGTTGTGCCAGATGTGGGACAAAGTGAACAAACTTAGAGAGAAGAGGTAGGGGACCTGTGGGATACTCGGGGTTTATGGGAAATTTTAACAAGAGTAGGTGATAAGGAAGGCCCCAACCAAGGGAAACATGGGTTGTGTTTTCCAAAAAGGAAGAAGGTTGCCAAAGGTGACGACAAAAAGCTATGTAAAATGCTGGAAAAAACAACTTTGTATAATTACCAAATGAATAAAGAATAATTTGGGATGAGTGTTCAGATACAGAAATGGGTGCCCCAGTGCAATATGGCTTGGCCAATGAGGGCACAAGTTTATTTGAGAACAGGTGGAGGGTGGGGGCCCCATAGATGGTTTTCTGTATAAGGTAAATGAATGGAGGGCAATCTGCAGATGGGCAAACTAATGGTGGATGAAATGGATGGTTAATGATGCTGCAAGAGTGCAGTCAAAATAAAGTTGTGAGGAAGTACCCTGGGAGTCCATTGGGTAGGCTAGAAAAATGAGGAGAAGGAGTATTTGGCTGATTCATGACATGATGTAAGACTATCGGGACTCCCATCCCTAAATGGGGAGAACATCATGAGTGTCAAAAGTGCCTGGGGGGGATGATGAATGGGACAACTCATGTGGGTGAGAGTGCTACCGGGTGATAGTACTGAAATGTGGTGGAGGGGACGGGACTATAGAGCTGGATATGGGGATCCTAGAGGCAAAAATTGGAGGGTGTGACTGGGAGATGCATCTTGATATTCAAAGGGAATGAATACATGCCAGTGTTGAGGATATACATGAATGAAGACTGATGAGATAGGATGATCAAGTACCTTTACACATGAAAAATGAATACCCGATGTGAAGAATATCTGAAGAGAAATATCATATAGAAATTATTCAATAATGTAAGCATGCATACCTAAGCAGAATATGAGAAAAATGTCCCCCGGGGGCGCCTAAGGATGAAAAGTGGTCTGGGGACTGTCATGATGTAGATGATGGGTTGTTGATCTCATGGATGAAGAAGGATCGAAAAATGGATGCCTGGAGCTCCCTAAATTGAGTTTGGTAGTTTGGAAAAATGGACTATATATAGATGTAGGGCCCACAATGCCACCTCATTTGTACCTGCTATGTTATTGAGTGGACACGCAAGTTTAGAGGAGTTTTGGAGATTTTGATAGATCGAGGTAGATGATTTAGGACCAGTAAGATTCATGTTATTTGTCGTATCATCCTGCATAGAACTAGGGTTTCTATTTTTGGGCAGGGCTTGTACGGAGGGTCGTACAGGGGTTTTTGTAGGTGTGGGGCCCCTAGTGCGTGGGAGATCGAGAAAGTTGCTCGCACGAGTGCATGCCTATAATTCGAACATCTGCGCATGGGGTCGCCTTAATGGGGAGAATAGGCACGCATGACATGCATGCCTATTCAAAGCTCAGCAACGCATGACATGCGCGCCTATTTAAGGCTCAACAACGCATGCATGTGCGTCTGTAATTTTAAGAGCTGCACATGTGTGCATCGCTGTGTAGTGAATAGGCATGCTATGAGGCAAGCCTGTGTGAGTGATAGGGGAACATGAGTGCACCTCTATATTTTCAACAATCACACATGAGTTCACGACTGAGGGATGAACAAGTGTGCATGTGTGCGCACCTGTGGGGAAAACAACTGTGCCTTGGAGGCAAAGCTGAAAGGTGTAAAAATTGAGTTTTTTTGGAGATTTTGATGTTTGTATGTTTGAGATGGTTGATCAAGTATTGTATATGTGGATGCAAGTGATCATTTGGACAATATTGATTCACTGGAGAGAGAGAGATTGGTCCCAGTTGCAGCAAGCCATGACTGATGAGGAGTCGGGAGTTCGTGACACTTTGGCAGCGTGTGGGCTACTGAATTTCTTTGAGTGCCCCCTGATATGGGCCCAGGAGTTCCTACTATAGTTCTTGATTCTAGTGTGGAGTCCAGATCTACATTTTTTTTTGGTGTGGGGTGAGAAGTTGGCCTTCACAATGGTGGAGGATGTATATTTCTTGATGGGGCTCCCTTTTTGGGGAACTCCCTTACCGGTGAAGACCGTAGTACTTGGGGAGGGGCAGTTGGTTGTCCTAGGCCAGAGGTATAGTACGAGGGAGAACTTTATGTCGGGATTCATGGTGATTATTGGGGTGATGGATTTCCTAGTTCATCGTTGTCTGGAAGCAATTGTTGTGAGGGTATATGGGTCCCTTGCGACTGAGTGGATCAATGGTGGTTAGCTGAGGATTATGGAGAGGGTGATGGCAGGAGAGCATTTTCCCTGGGGCTTGATGTTGCATGCCAAGATGGTAGGGAACCTAGATAGGTGTTGAGCTATAGACTTAGGGGATTTTTCCTTTGGGTCGATCTTGGTGGCATGGTTTCTGGAGAGGGTGGCTATGTTGCACCCAAGAGTGTTATTGGGTGCACCTGGTGTGCGAGAGCCGTGACTACGAAAGTGGTCAATGATTTTGATTCACCATAGTGGTGGGGAGGGTGGCCACTATTTCATGGACGAGGCAGTACAGGTGTGGCTTCAGATGCCGTGGATTATACTGCGGTACCCATACTTTGGGGTGGACTTCCAAGATGATCTGGAGATGGTGCTACCTCTAGGAGAGGTGTTCGACCACAGAGGTATGGTGTGATATTGTTATTTTGTAGATAGTATAGCATGCATATTTTTATGTATTGGTTGATGCTGATTCTATCATTTGTTTTTTTTATGTGTAGATGTGGGGCCTCGCGGGAACGAGGTGGAGTTGGTTAGAGAACCGACATTTTAGGGGCCGGTGAGACCTCTGCGGGGAGAGCCGCGGGAAGGAGAGAGACGACGACGGGAGGATTTTGGGGTGAGGCCTGTTGATGATGAGAGAGAAGCTAGGAGATGTTATTTTGATGACCCTGGTGTAGGGCCATCATGTTGGAAATACTAAAACAACTGAGAGGGGGGGGTGAATCAGTTGTTTATATGCTTAAAATTTTTATACCTTTTAAATAATTATTAAGTTTTCTTCCTGTGTCATCAACCATCATACAACATATGAATAGTAAGAGTAAAGATCATCAGTCACACATGGAATACTCACAGAGACATATTTTCACGAGGAAACCCATAAAGGGAGAAAACCTCTTCTTCCTTGAAATGATAGGCAGTCTTTTTCTGTTCTGTACATCATTTACAATTGAGAACCAACTCAATGTGAGGCTAATACCTCTATTTTACAAGCTGCAACTTGTTTGAGAGTTCCAACTCTCTAATTTCTCTAGCACCCACTAGAAGGAAGCACCAACTCCCTGAGTACTCTAGCACCAACTGGATGGAAGCACCCACTTCCTGATTATTCCAGCACCAACTGGATGAAAGCACCAACTTCTAGTTACACAGGCTCCAACCTGCATAACAGAGAACATATGTTCTCCCTAGCACCACCCTCCCACCCTAGTTTATCTGGCTGCAACCAGAAGAAAGCTACAACTTCCCGTGTTCAAGAACCCACTTGAACTTCTGAGGACAACAGTCCTCCCGAGCACCTCCCAACCTCCCTAGAAGAATTAAATAATGAAAACACAGACAACTTATTCAGATAAATCACTTCTTACCAGTTCACTCTGTTTTGTAACTCTGATCTTCAACAAATTGTTCTCAACTGTTCTGCTCTGCATATTGTTCTTCAATTCATATCTTCCTCAACAGGTCTGCTCTGCCTCACGTTCTATAATTCTTTTCTCCCTTAATAGGTCTTCTCTGCCTCACGTTCTGTAATTCTTTTCTTCCTTAACAGGTCTTCTCTGCATCACGTCCTTTTGTCATTCTGTTCTTCTTCTACTCTGCCTGTCATTTGCTCTGTTTCTGATATACATTTCATTTCATTCTGCACATTAATTAAACTTGTTCCTCAACCCTTTCTCCTTTCTCGTTTCTCACTATTTCATCCCTTTTTCCCTACAGAATGACCCTTGATGTAGTGTCACTCGTTTTCTTTTATACATCCTGCCTTGACGATTCCACTTCCCATCTCCTTCGGCAAGAACAACGACAATTGTCTAAGCAACTGAATCGTCATCTGAAATGCTAACTAATTATTCATAATGAGTCTGTTTCACTTAACAGAAATCATACTCAGTCGTTAACTGTGAGAGAAAACAGTGACCCTCCGATCAATCTTTGATCCAACGGTTCAGATCGAGTCGGGATTTCACCATCGCGATTTTGGCATTTGCGATGTCAAACTTCACTTATAAATTCCGATACACAAAATTCCATATATCGGTCGAATCAACGATCCAGATGTAATTTCGGCTCAACGGCCATGATTATGTCGTGATATCGCATATCGCGATTTCACAATTTATGTTGCAATCCTTACCATATTCCAATTCGCGAAATTCCGACATAGAATTTGATCAACGGTCCGGATATGATCTCATTTCAACGGTTACGATTATATCGCGATATCGCGTATCGCGATTTCAGCATTTCTAAATTTGCTAGTTCTTGTCACTTTCAAATCGCGATCCCCGACACTCCATGAGAGTTCAGATCAACGGTCCTGATCATTTCTGGATCTGACGGTCTAGATTAGATCTCGCGATTTGCATATCGCGATTACTCCCACTTCTCCTTGTATTTTAAAAGTCGTGCAAATTATATTTGATCCGACGATGATCGGGTCTTGCACTTGAATCCTACAGTCACTGAGTCATCTCCTCAATCATAACAGTACTCGCACTCTATGTCTAGATTCAACGGTCTAGATTACTTCTAGCTTGACGGCTGCGATCAAATTGCGAAATAGCATATCGCGATTTCAGAGTTTTCGTTGTAACTGAACACGGGACTCGTGAAACTCTGATTCTCGATTCCCCGAGGAGCAAAACTCCGACAACACCCTATCCTTTTCCACCTGTCTTTTCAAATGGACGGTCCCTATTCCTCCAGGATTTCTCCTCTACACAATAGGACTTAACCCCTACGCTTAACCTCTGCATAGCTTCTGCAGTTCTAACGGCTATCGGCCTTTCGAGAAATTTGAATGGGATCCAACGGTCACTGGATCGTTGTCTTCCTTCTTCTCTGCAAACTCTTGTTGTGCGTGTTTTCTTCAATGCTATTCCTCCTGATCTTTTACGTCCGAAACTCCAAGAGGTTTTATCCTTCATATCCTGCCATCTCCGTTGTTGCCATCAATGACAACAACCATCAACATGCATTCGTTGCTTGTTCAATATTTGCCAACAATCTCCCCCTTTGGCATTGATGGCAACACATTCAGACTCAACACTTCTCTGCATTCGTCCAACCAGACTGGACTCTGTTCCCGAAATTTTTCGAACTCGACTCCTTTCTCCCCCTTTGACATCAATGTCAACGAAGAAACATTCTTTCACTGAACTTTGTTGCAGAACATACTCCCCTTGTCATCTATAAGCATTTAGGAAATCCACCAGATATTCAATAAGCACTCCCCCTGACCTGGTGATCCCCCCCCTTTTTTTTTTAAACACCAGAAATTATCACCCCCAATTTTTGACGAAGATATCCAAAAGGGGTTGCTGCTAGTGGTTTAGTAAATATATCAGCAATCTGTTCTGAAGAAGGTATATAGCTCAGTTGAACAACTCTGTTTGTAACTTGTTCTCTCAGAAAATGATACTTGATTGGAATATGCTTAGTCTTGGAATGAAGAACAGGATTCTTGGAGACACTTATTGCACTGGTGTTATCACAATGAATTGGAATAGGGTCAGTG
>ML793160.1:297136-323511 GCA_009831015.1 Picea engelmannii
ACGATTCCACTTCCCATCTCCTTCGGCAAGAACAACGACAACTATCTAAGCAACTGAATCGTCATCTGAAACGCTAACTAATTCTTCATAATGAGTCTGTTTCACTTAACAGAAATCATACTCAGTCGTTAACTGTGAGAGAAAACAGTGACCCTCTGATCAATCTTTGATCCAACGGTTCAGATCCAGTCGGGATTTCACCATCGCGATTTCGGCATTTGCGATTTCAAACTTCACTTATAAATTCCGATACACAAAATTCCATATATCGGTTGAATCAATGATCCTGATGTAATTTCGGCTCAACGGCCATGATTATGTCGCGATATCGCATATCGCGATTTCGCAATTTATGTTGCAATCCTTACCATATTCCAATTCACGAAATTCCGACATAGAATTTGATCAACGGTCCGGATACGATCTCGTTTCAACGGTTACGATTATATCGCGATATCGCGTATCGCGATTTCGGCATTTCTAAAGTTGCTAGTTCTTGTCACTTTCAAATCGCAATCCCCGACACTCCATGAGAGTTCATATCAATGGTCCTAATCATTTCTGGATCTAAAGGTCTGGATTAGATCTCGCGATTTGCATATCGCGATTACTCCCACTTCTCCTTGTATTTTAAAAGTCGTGCAAATTATCTTTGATCCAACGATGATCGGGTCTTGCGCTTGAATCCTACGGTCACTGAGTCATCTCCTCAATCATAATAGTACTCGCACTCTATGTCTATATTCAACGGTCCAGATTACTTCTAGCTCGACGGCTGCGATCAAATCGTGAAATAGCATATCGCGATTTCAGAGTTTTTGTTGTAACTGAACACGGGACTTGTGAAACTCCGATTCCCGATTCCCCGAGGAGAAAAACTCCGACAGCACCCGATCCTTTTCCACTTGTCTTTGCAAATGGACAGTCCCTATTCCTCCAGGATTTCTCCTCTGCACAATAGTACTTAACCCCTGCGCTTAACCTCTGCACAGCTTCTGTAGTTCTGAAGGCTATCGGCCTTTCGGGAAATTTGAATGGGATCCAACGGTCACTGGATCGCTGTCTTCCTTCTTCTCTGCAAAATCTTGCTGCACGTGTTTTCTTCAATGCTATTCCTCCTGAGCTTTTACGTCCGAATCTCCAAGAGGTTTTATCCTTCATATCCTGCCATCTCCACTATTGCCATCAATGACAACAACCATCAACACGCATTCATTTCTTGTTCAATATTTTCCAACACATCACATGCTCCTCCGCCTGAGGCCGAGGGAGAGTTTGAGGATATTCACCGTCGCTTGGAGGCGGTGCTACAGGGAGTGCCTGAGGGCATGTGGTTGTGTATCCAAGATGAGGGAATCCTATAGAAGTGTGTGGGGGTTCCATTGGTAAGGCGAACTGTGGTTCAGAGAGCAGCAGTAGCAGAAGCTTCCATGACTAGGCGACTACCTCCAGGTCTGAAGGGACCGATAGTGGGTGGGGCACCACCTCCTGAGGGAGGGTTGGGTGGTGGTGCTCTAGAGCAACCATGATTGTCTTTGTATGTATTTACATGTTTTGTGGTATTTATATAGGCCTGCGAGCCTACTAGGTGTAGTGGAACCAATTTTGTATCTATAGGGGTGAGGTGGTTCACCAGCCTATGGATGTTTGTATATGTATGATATACATTCTTTTTTAAACATGTGGATAGCACATCTGATCGATATATATATATGGATATACATTTTTTTATCTTGGTGGTGTTTACATGTGTTTTGTGTTTTGGTTGATGATGTCTATATGTTGTGACAGATTATTGATGTTTGATGTATGCGTATTGGTAACCTAATGTGATAAATGCCAATATAATACTAGGTTATCCATGTTATCTTCCATTTGATTAAATTGTCTTGGAATATGTGTGAATGTAATGGAATCAAAATGTTGATATAAAATTCTAAATTGCAGGTATTTGCGAAAGAGGCAAGGATCATGAACGCGATACACATTATTGAGCTGGAGGACAACCAATTGGGAATCAAGTAAAATGTTAAGGTGACAGACATGGAAATGGCTGACCTCAACGAGGAGACCAATGACGGTGGTGTATTCTACTTTATTGTTGGTGGATAAGCCTAAACATATGCCACTGGAGTGGAGCAGTTCATGTGAGGGTGAATAGAGGACTCATGCAGCCGAAGCGAGATTCTATGTCTAACGGCTAGCTCCATCGGTGTAACCCATGTCATAGGCTGATGGGGGTGGCATCTGTCAATAACACGAGTGATATATTAGACATGAGGTATGGATGAAAGAATATTAAAAACTCTAAAACCAACGTACAAAAATAAAAATCCTAGTGTAGAATGGCTACGCTCAGGCATAAAATTTCTTTAGGTATAGCTTGTTGACGGGTTCTTTGAGAGGGTGGCCTTCAAGGGAGGCTAGAATGTACACACCTTTAGTAAAGAAATGTTGGATGATATAAGGTCCATGCCATGGTGACTCAAATTTTCCATGGTCGAGGATATCATGAGCAACATCATAAGCGAGGATGAGGTCACCTTCGTTGAATGAGAAAAGGTTGACATGGAGATCAAAGGTGACCTTTGATTTTTTTTGGTTGCTTCCTTGTTATGTAATGAAGATTGATGATCCTCATCCAGGGAATCTAAGCTCAGCAAACACTGCTCCATTGGAGCAGTGTCAGGTAATAGCTCAATAGCGGTGTGTAAGGTGGGAATTTCACACTCAATGGGAAGAGTGGCCTCCACCCCGTGGACTAGATGAAAAGGTGTGAAACCAGTGGCAGTTTTGACTATCGTGCGATAGGCCCATAGTGCATAGAATAACCTATGATGCCAATTGGTCTTATGTTTGTCAACCATGCAATGTAACATGGTTTTGAGGACCTTGTTGACTGCTTTGACCTGGCCATTTTACTAAGGGTAATATTGGGAGGAAAAACCATGGGAGAAGCCTAACCTAGATGAGAGTTCAACGAAAATCTCATTCTAGAAATGTTTCCCATGATCAGAGACTAGTTGTAGTGGTACTCCAAAGAGGGAAATGACGTGGTTAAAGAAAAAATAGGTCACGGTCTCAGCGATATTTGTTGAAGGTAGACATGGCTTCACCCCACTTGGTGAAATAATCGACTTCCACGATGATGTATTTGTGTCCATTGCTAGATGGAGGGTTGCAAATCATGAAGGCAATGCCCCAATTGAAAAAGGGGTTGGAAGTGATGACTGGGTGTAGAAGAGCAGGTGGTGCTCATGCTTTATTGGTGTAAAGCTGACATTTGTCACATCTCTTTACAGTGTGAATGCAATCATGAACAAGGTAGGCCAAAAGTAACCGATGCGAATGATTTTCTGGGTGGTGGACATCCCTGAGAGGTGGACCCCACAAGCATCATTGTGGCATTCATTCAAGACTCGATCGGCATCGTTGATAGTTAAGCATCGACGGAGTACAATGTTGACCCCTTGCCGATATAAAACATCCCCGATGAGTAGGTAATGTGGGGCTTGGTGACGAATCTGTCGATGATCATCTCTGGAGAGGTGGTTTCTGAATTTTTGTATTCGAAGGTAGATGAGGAGATTTTCATACCAAGGGTCATTCGAGGGGATGTAAAAGAGATGTTCATCGGGGAAGTTGGTATTGACGGGGGAACTGGTAGTATCTGAGGGAAACGTCGTGATGAGTTCGGTGAGGATAAGGGCTTTCATTCTCTTGGGTGTTGATAATTTGAGGTCATACTCTTGAAGGATGACAATCCATCAGGCAAATTTACCATTAATTTGCAGACAACTGAGAACGTATTGCATGGGGTTGGAATCTTCTATGACTTTGGTAGTTCGAAGAAGAATGTAATGGCACATCTTTTGTACTGTGAGGACAACTGCAAATGCTATCTTCTCTTCTTGATTTTATTTCAAGCGTGTCCCTGAAAAGTTTTTACTAATGTAGTAAATGACATGCTCACAATCATCATCCCCTATTTGGACGAGAACTCTTACTACTAAGACAACTGAGGATGATATGTAGAGGATATAGTCGAGGTTATAGTCAAGTGGACTAATCAACGGGGCATTTGAGAGAGTTTCTTTAAGATCATCAACAGAGGTTTAGGCATGTTCATCCCATTGGAATGGGATGTCGTGATGGAGTAAGCGAAGGAAGTCGTGTGCATGAGTAGCATAATCTGGGACAAAGCATCGTAACAAGTTAGATTTTCCTTGTAGGCTCTATAGTTGGTGTAAATTCTGAGGGGGTGGAATTTCTATGATGGCTTGGACTTTGAGGGGGTCTGTTGAGACCCGAAATTGACATTCCCATTACCCTATTATACTCTTCACCTATACCTTTTTGGCCTACCTAAATTTTGAGTGAATGACAAGAACGTTACCAATTGCCAGTAATAAGGTCATAAGGTAAAGTATGGTTAATTCATGCTATTTATGGTTTATTGAGTTAAAAAATTAAATATTTCATGTACTAATGCTCAATTTGTCATATGTGAATCCTTGAACTCTATATGTCTAGCGTTCTTGTACCAGCTCAGCTATCTAGTACCTACGCACCAAGACTGTTGCTGTCTGAATCTGATACCAAATGCATCTGGTACTAAATCTTACATGTTGTGATCTTGTACCAACAACATGCACTGCTATGATCTGGTACCAATGGCCACGCTCTGTCATAATCTGATACCACCTTTTACGCTATGTAATGATCCAGTGCCATCTACCTGTTATGATCCGATACTAATATGGAAGAGCCTAATGCACTAAGTTAAGTGCCAGATCTCACCTAAGTCAATTGGTGGACGTCTGTTTGCTATGATAAGAATAGTTTGTTGATTGCCTCATCCTCATGCACTTTTTGTCATGAGGATGAAGCTAAATATGTAACCGAATGATTAAACTTAACAACTTATTGATTTGCAAACCACTTCGCCTCCTTGTGTTTCACAATTCAGACTATTAAATAGCCATGGAAAGGATGGTAGAAGGGTAGGAGAGTTAGCATATCACCAATAAGTAAAGCAGCGTATGATAGTACAAAATATATCCTGAGTGGAGATTAATGGAATGTCATTTTATATCCATATTATGATTATCTATGATTAAGAATGATTTGAATTGTTAAAGAGAGTTTTGATTTTATGTTTTGAAGTGTGAGTGAGAGTAATGTGTGTGTTAAAAGAAAGCTTCTTGTAGACTTCAGTAGCTAACCTGTTGAAGCGGCAAGGGCCCACCGCCCAACAAAGGTCAACCTCTTTGTAGATTAGCATTAGTATTTGTTTTCAGTAGTATAAACATTAAATCATCTAAAGCTTTAACTCTATTAGATGATAGCAGTACAACTTAGATTAAGATTTCCATTCTATAATTACTTAGAGATCTTTAATTGCTTTGTTTTTGCATATGCACTGTTTCTGTTCTCATGAATTTGATTTCCTTGAGTGATCATAGATGTTGGCAGCAATAGTCAAAACTACTTGGATAAGAACTAGTGAAGTTCATTGTGAACCACAGCAGAACCAACATATTGACTATTGAACTACCCATGCTATGATGATTGATGTGTGATTTCCTTTCAGAAAGTGTGGATTGCATAGTTAGTTTTCTGGGTCAGACATTAGAGTTGATCTATCAAACCAATTCCATCTCATACTTTCATGTGCCATAATGGAATAGATAGCCTCTCTGTGAAAGACAACCAAAGTGCATTGTAGTTTGCTATTTTGATTTGATTTCAGCATACATAATCTAGTTTGATTCTATACTCGTGACATTAGAAATTACCTTTCTTACTGGTGACTTGTAATGTTGATTACAAATCTTGGATTGATAATTAATGAGTGCATTATATTAGACATATAAGTAGCACAACATTTTGGCACCGTTGTCGAGGAGTTGCAAATGATAGGAAGTAATTTTTATCTTAGATTGTTTGCATAAATTTTAATGTTTTAAAAGGCTGCTTGAGGGAGGAGGATAAAACATTTAAAACGTGAGTGAAGAGCCATGTGGCCACTAGAGTGGGGTTCTCCGAAGCCAGGTTGCCTTCTTACCTTCTAGATAGAATTAGGATTTCAATTCAGTTAAAGAATCAAAGTTCCATTTTATGCATAGATATAGAGATAACAAGGGTAGATTTGTAAGTTCCAAAGATTCAAAAACAAACCCCCCCACTAATCCAACTGACATTGGTGCAGGAAAAATTCCACCAACAGAAAATTCAAGGGGAGCCAGTGAGGCTCCAGAAGGAGAACCTAAAATGAAAGAATCAGTATTGGGACAGGCAGAACGTGAGCCTAATGAACATTTAGGAGACACAAAAAATCCAGTTTCTGAACCATCCATCAGTAGAATGGCAGAAGAAGAAGGAAATGCATCTACAAAGATTGAGACCTTTGGGTTTCCAATCTTGGATATTTCAAGAAACATCATCATGAAGAATATCCCACTATCATCGTTACCCACTTTCAGAGGTATGTCAACTGAAGATCAAAATTCATTTTTATTTGAGTTTGACATATTATGTAGAAGCTATAACTACTCAAACGATGCCCAAAAACTTAAGCTTTTTCCTGCTACAATGAAAGATTCAACCTTAATATGGTTCATGAGCTTAGGAGAAAATACAATCCTTTCTTGGGATCAAATGAAAGACACTTTTTTATGAAAATACCAAGACTATTGTAAGGATAATGTTAAAATTGACATTTTTAAAATGCATCAAACAGAAGATGAAAGTCCTGAAGACTACTTAGAAAAGTTCCTATACAAATATCAAAAATCAAAATTATTCACCTCAGACCTAGCCGTAGTAAGAACTGTATTCTTGAAAGGTCTTAGGGATGATTGCATAGAAGTTTTAAACTTGTTGAGTTGAATAGATGTACACCAAAAACCTTTTTTAGAAATTGCAGATTATTGTAGGAGATACTCAAGAGGACAAGCTAAAACAGGCAAAGGACCAAGAGACCCTTTTAGCAGAAATACAAAACAAAGTTCAGGGACTGTCACCAGAACTGAGTGAGGAAAATTATTGGAGAACTTTAAAACAGACATCTTGAGCACAATAAGTAACCAATTAGATACTCTAAAACTGAAAAAGAAACAAGAAGAAGATGCTTTAGCAATATTTTGTCATAGATGTCGAAAGAAGCACAACAACGAGAAATAATTCCCATTAAATGTCATAGAGATCTACGATCTGTGTACGCTATAACACCCCACATCTGAGTGTCCAACCTTTCTTGAACTACAAGCCATGTATAGGGGAGGAGGAGTCTCACAAGAATAGCCATACCCTTCTAGAAGACCTTGGAGAGCCCAAAATCCCAATACATTTTATGATCCTAATACACAATATCAACAATAACAATGGGGTCCTTCCCCAATGACTTATCCACAATGGAAACCTCAGCAAAATCAGCCTTGGAAACAAGGTTGGAGGGGACCTATGTATGGAAATCCCTCTTACCCTACATATCCATAGTACCCTGCAAACATTTCCCAATTACTACCTAGATTCAACCCACCACTGATGCAAGATTTACTCCCACCTCCTATACAACAACAATTTACAACCCCCTTGAATCCTAATCAGCAACAACAAGTATCTATAAATCCCAATCAACAACCACAAAACCAAGCTGCCCACAATCCACCGAGACCAAAAAAATCCCTGCCCAGCCAGTCCCTAACCCCAATAATCTACCCACCCACCCTGTGTAGAATACATAAGTTCAAACCTTTCCCACCTATGAAATTCAACTACGATCTGGGAAAGTTGTAAACCAATCAAATCCTGCAGTAATAATTCAGGAAGAAAATAATAATCATTCTGAGGAAGAAAACACTCAAACCACCCCTGCAGAAGAAGAGGCCTCTCCTCCTATCCCAATCACTTCTCAGTCTATATGAGTACTCCAACAAATTAATCTTCCACCTTACCCTGAAAGGCTGTTAGTGAAGAAACCTGACCCACCCTTGCACAGAGATATAGAATATGAATTATGAAATGTGTGCATAAAAATACCTATTGTTTTAGGATAAATCCGTAAGTGCAGACACAAACCAATCTCCCTAGATCCACCTGGATCTAGAAAAAAACAGGCCAGAATAATACTCTTTCCCTAGATTTAGACTATTGAATGAACTAGGAGGCAAGAATTATGAACATACCTGATGATTGCTTCCTTGGGTCTCTGTTGTTCAAATCTTCACTCCAATGCTCTTGTGCCATCAAGATCACAATAGTACAAACCAATCAAAGTGAAGACAACTCAATATATTCAATAGTTAATCTATGCATATGATCAAGGAGTTATGCAATAAAGTGACATTATCTTTATGGGAAAAGGACATATTAATATATTAAATTGATAGAAAGCAAGAATTACAACCCGAGCCTTGATGTTGTAAGCCTCCTTTCGATGATCCTAGCTCTGACACAAACACTTTCTCATGCATGAAGAATATCAACCACTTTGATAACCCTAATAGTGTCTCTAGCTGCTGTAGCATCAGTCCTTCATACAATATTCCACTAATTCTCTAATAGATTTCTTTCTAGTTTGCTTCTTAACCTTTTTCATGAGCATTCCCCTCAATTTATAAGAGAGAATGGATTAGTTACTTGGATAGGAATGATCCCAAGATATCAGGAAAGCCAGTACTTAGATAACCATTCGAATGCCATCTCATCCTTCTAGAAGATTCCCTTCTAGAAGGTTCGAGAATCTATCTTTTTCCCTTCTTTAGAATATGTTCTCACCCTAGCAGTTAGGTATAGTGTGAAGCTCTCGCACCCTGGCTTAAGGCATCCTGTGAGAATTATGCATTCTCGCAGGAAAATGTATTAGTAGCCTGCGAACCTTCCTCAAAACTGTGATTTTTGGAAAGAGATAAAGGTAACTTTTCTCAGGAAAGAGTTCTAATGAAGAGCCTGAGTTCATCACAATCATTACATCATCATGATGACCAAATTTATGGATAACAGAATGCCCCCCAAAGTATGAGATTGGAACCAGCGACAGTCGATAGACTTTGTAAGTTGCATGTGTGTGTCAAGAACCAAGAGCACATCTAATCGGAAACCTACAAACATCTAAGCATCGATAGAATATCATATATATAAATTCTGAGGTAGGCATTCCCATACTCAGACCATAGATTGATGAACTCATAAACAAAGGTCATGGACACCAATCATACACTGTGGATCCATGTCATCATAATATAGCATAGCCACCTGAATACACTGTGGATCTATGCGACAAATTTTTAATCAAGACAACATAGCCACGAAACATACACAGTGGATCTATGTGTCACAAATTATACATACTCCATCACAACCTAGATCATAAAGAGAAATCCAGGGTCTTCAATCTCATCGCCCAAAGTACGAATCTAACCATGTGATTACATGTGTTGAAGTCAAACATGGCAGAAACCACTTGATTACCGGTCATTGATGCAACCATTAACAAGTGCGAGGGAAATAACCATTGATGTCAATGACTCCCAAGGTACTATAGCACAATCCATCGAGTGTGAATAAATGAGTTGATGTCAAACATCCGATGGAATCTTTCGATCAGGGGTCAATGATGTAAAACCACTGTCGAAAGCGAGGAAACCTGCCATTGAGGCATGCAAGCTCCAAGGTTCTGAACAATTTCTAAGTCTTGATTCCGGATAATGTGTTGAAGTCGATGGAACAAAACTCGTCACAGGAGGGCCTTGATGTATCCCCCATCAATGACACGAAATGAGTAACAGAGTTTGAAGGTGAAACAAAGCATTTTGCAAATTGGACTGGACACAGGGAAGGCCGACACGGAGAGAATGGGTAACTGCAGATGGCCGACTCAATATAGGTTTCAAATGGAATTCTCTTGAACATATGAACAACACGACCAATGGTTTGGCAGAATTGACTCAAATACGACACATGGAATGACCTTGTAATCAATCGGAAGAGAGACGAATGGATTTCCCTAACCGGCTTCAAATGATGAATAGGGGGGTGTCAGGTTCAAGAGAGACACTTACTACCAATTAATACGAAGATGAAACATATCCCTTTCCCAAATTTCCCCCACCATTTCTGGCAAGTACCTCTTTATTTTTACACAATCTTGAAGAGGATCACATATGCTTGTTGATATAAGCTCATCCTTTGGACGAGTCCCTCGGAGTATGTTTAACGAACCCTAAGAAGGAGTGGTTCGGTCCCATCATGGGTTTGTCAATGTTTGTTTAATGAGTCTAGAGATAGTAAACTCGAAGGTTTTTCAAGATTATAGAGTTTGGAAAAACACTTAAAAGAGAACACTCTCAGTTCCTTTTTCATACAATATTCCAACGAGACCGAAAAAGGGTTAAAATATCGCTCGAAAGACGCGTACTTCAAATACTTTATCAAGCGTGAAAATAGCAAGTTCGCTCGGCAATATTTTCCTGTTTAGAGAGTCTGAAAAGATCTTAAAGAAAACTCTAGGGGGGTTACTTTTTCGTATAACGTTAGTGATCCCGAAAAAGTGATAAAACTATACTCAATCACATTCTTATGTTTTTCATGAGCGCAAGAACGGACAAAAAGGTGCTCGAGGTTTTATATAAAAACCATAAAAAACAATCAAAATCACACCACTCTAGAGAAAAATCTGTCCATAATCATCCATGTTTCACACCTGCTAGAGTCATTACACTCATTTCCACATTAGTGATTAGGTTTAAATAATAAATAAACATAAAAAAGCCAAAATTAACATAGTAAAAAGTAATTAAAATGAGTAAATAACTAAATTTACCATATCATTTCATATTTTTACCATTGAGTTCCAAAAAACCCTCATTTTACCCTCTGGATTCGGCGTTGATTTCCGGGAGCTACGAGTGATCATTTGACGAGCCGTCAACAACATCTTGGTAAGTTCTTCATTCCTGATCTTTTCATGGTTTAAAAATTTGATTTCATTGGTTAAAAGTTTTGTTTTAAGTTAGTTTTTTGAACCATATATGCGTGGAGGCATTCTCGCAGGTGGCCCATACGATACCTGCGAGAATGACTCATTCTCGCAGGTGGTCCTTAATCCACCTGCGAGAAGTTCGCACTATGCATAATATGGCACTTGCGAGCAATGCAGAACTCAACAATTTTTGAAAAGTTTAGCCAATAGAAAAGATCCATTTCATGAATAAGATCATTAATAATCTTTGTATGTTTCTTATGCAGGTAAATAGCCACAAACATGGTGCTTGAGTGGCGAGAACAAGAACATGAGGAGGATAACGCAAATGTCGAGAATCACCCTCCCACCATAGCTGCTTTAAGAGATTGTGGTCTCTTAAAATACTTCTGTATCCCGGGCATGAGAGCCCAAGTCCGATTATTGGAGTATCTAGTTTGAATGTGGGATTCGGACCAGCAAGTTTTCATTGTAGGAGCTCACACATTATCTATTGACATTGAGGAAATATATTTCTTGACCGGATTATCCAGGCGTGGGTCCTATGTCAGTTTGACCGGCAGCAGAGCAGGCGGGTTAAAAATGAGTGAATACTGCAACCAATATTGTGTACCCGAGGTCGAAAGAAAGAAAGGGAAAGTGGCAATCTGGGGAGTAACTGACTTGAATCTCCACACTATTCTCTTCATGATTGCTTGGATGGTTGGAAGTGTCACTCCCCATATGGAATTGCAGAGCTATTTCTAGTATGCCATCGAGTGTACCGAGCCCCGAGTATTTAACTGGGCTGATGCAGTATTGCGCAGTATCAAAAAGCAACTAACCAAGTGCAGGCGAGGAGAACTGAAAAAATTTGGATATGGATCTTTGTTAGTGTCCTTCTTCCTATAGAGGGTCCCTATATTGCAACTACAGGTTGAGTGGAACTTTCCAGGTCCTAGGGATCCGAGGATGTTACGATGGTTTCGTCTCATGGCCCAACACGTGGCAGGACCAATCGTCAAATATGACAATATTTTCTTTGACTGGTTGCAGAACCAGATGCTGATGGTCGATGATTACACGTATGCCAAGTTGGATTTCTGAGGAGATCCAGATCTAGCACTACCTGAGGATGCTCAGTGGGGAGACCTCAGTAAGAAGTACATAGATTTTCTCTTTTTTTTAAATGTTTTTGAATTTTTATCATATTTAAATGTTTTTGTTTTATAAATTTATTTGAAGACTAACACAAAATATTTGTTGATAACACAGACGTTGGACCATATAGACCTCCTGGTACCTCTCCTATCCAGCGACGAGGAGAAGCAACAAAATGATTACCACAGTATGTCGAAGATTACCAGGTGGTGGAACAAAACTTAGAAGGCCTGACAGCAGACATTCCAGATATGACTCTGGAAGAGGTTCCATGACGCGATCAACGTCACACTGTAGGGGTATCCGCAGCTATGGTTTGACTACTCCACAGAGTAGCTAGGGCAGTAGTTTGTTACCGTGAACATCATCTGTGACGTCACTTTGTAGAGTCTATAAGCTTCAATTTTTTATATTTTGGTCTTCGGACAAAATTTTTTGTAAAAACAATTTTTTTTTATCGTTATATATATACAGATAGTTTCTATCGATTTACTTTACATTGTGTGAATTTTAATGTGTTTGATTTATAAGTGGTTCAAATGTCTGTCCAATACATAATTAGATAATGCATCTATCAATGTATTAAGACATCTAGGAATATGCTGATATTCAATGTGATCAAAATATCGTTCCAAGAGGTGAATTCACAAATACACTCGTAATAAAGTAGGACTTCGAATAGAGTAGACATTACTTAGCTGTAGTACCACAAGCTGCGAGTCGAGTTGCACAACCAAACGACGAATTTCGAGTGAGATAGCATCTACCAATAATTCAATAACGACGCTATACTCAGCGATGTTGTTGGTTTCTTGGCCAAGACATACACCTCGTAAAGATATAAGTTCATTCGTTGGGGCATAGATTTCCCATGCAGCGGAAGCTAGGTTCCGAGTACTACGGCTAGCACCATCAACGAAGCCAATATAAGGTAGCGAATACTCTGACATCTGGTAATCAAACACAACGTCATGTAAGGGTAGAGACCAGATAATGTCAAAAGCAAACTAAAGTAACACACACACAGTATGATACATAAAATAAAAGTACTTGTGCACAAATAACTTATGCATAGTACTTCTTCAAGTACAACCCATTTATGGGTTCACTCAAAGGTATACCATCGTAATCAACCAGCTCATACGCTCCTTTTTCCAAAACTTTGCGAACAATGTAAGGGCCACACCACATTGGTTCGAATTTCCCAGCTCCTGAGACATATTTATCTTGTTCATACAAAAGAACAAGATCACCTTCAAAGAAAACATGAGGCTTAACATGTTTGTCATACTATGCCTTGACGCGTTTTTTTTGGGCTTCTATTACTAGAGTAGCGTCACGCTGTGTCTCGTCTAATCGCATCAGATACAACAGACGTTCCTCTTCAGCAGAAGTATTGGGTAAGATTTCAACAGCTAGTTTCAAAGAAGGTATCTCACATTCTATTGGCAGAATGGATTCCACACCATAGACTAATCTAAAGGGCGTAAACCCTGTAGCGGATTTAACAGACGATCGATAAGCCCACAATGCCGAAAACAACATCGTGTGCCAGCTGGTTTTATGAATTCCTATCATCCATCGAATCATAGTTATAAGAACCTTATTGATTGCTTCGACCTAGCCATTAGCTTGCGGATAATAGGGTGTTGAGCTATCATGACGAAGACCCAACTTTTCCGTAAGTTCAAACATCATAAAATTCCTAAAATGACTACCGTGATCAGTAACGATAGCTTGAGGAACACCAAAATGAGCTATGACATGGTTAAAAATAAATAACGCTGCAGTCTTTCCAGTATTATCGAATGTTGGCATCGCCTCGGCCCACTTTGTAAAGTAATCAACAACTACAATAATGTAACCATGCCCCCCGGTCGAGTGAGGGTGACATGTCATGAAATCAATGCCCCATTTTGTAAAAGGACCAACTGAGACCATAGGATGAAGGGGAGCAGGATGCGACCGAATTTTTTGATTGTAGGTCTAGCAGGCATGACACTTCTGAACAACAGTAATGCAATCATTGAACAAGGAAGGCCAAAAATATCTCGCACATAAGATCTTTTGGGCAGTAGCATACCCAGACATATGACCACCACATGCTCCAGAATGGAAACCATTCAAATCTTTCTTGGCTTCATCAAAAGTCAAACAACGTCGAAAAATAGAATCAATTCCTCGACGGTAAAGAGTATCTCCAAGGATAATGTACTGATAGGCTTGATAACGAACGTGACGCCATTTAGTACTAGACAAAGCAGGCTGGAAAGTTTGGGTTTGGAGATATATAATGATATCTCCATACCAAATATCGTCAGTGTTGATAAGGAAAAGTGATTCATCAGGTAATGAATCTACTGCTACATTTTCCGTGGTAGAGTGGGGAAAATCACATATTAACTCAGAAAAAACTAAGGATTTCTTAGACGTGGCGCGATCGAATTCCAAGTCGAACTACTGGAGTATGACAATCCACTTGGAGTACTTTCCCCGTAGCAATTGACGTGTCAAAATATGTTGCATGGGGTTGCAATGTGAAATCACTGTAGTTTTCCTGGAGAGAATATAATGCCGAAAGCGTTGAACATCTTGAACGACAGCCAATGCTAGCTTTTCTACATGTTGATACTTGATTTCAGTGGATGTGAGACTTTGACTCAAGTAATAAACAACATGTTCATCATGTGCATCATCCTCTTGAACAAGAACCATGCCAATGGTATACTCGTAGGCAGCAAGATAAAGAAAGTAATCACGACTATAATCAGGAGGGAAAAGAAGTGGAGCTTTCATGAGGGAGAACTTCAAAGCCTCAAACACATTGTTGGCCATGGTATCCCAGACAAACTCAGAACCTTTCTTTAGTAGCCGTGTAAAACCACGAGTAATCTCGGCGTAATTAGGGATGAAACGACAAAGAAATTTTGCTTTCCCTTGCAAACTTTGCAGCTGGCGCAGCGAAGAAGGAGGAGGGAGATTAAGAATCGCCTCAACCTTAATAGGATCTACCCAAATCCCTTGACGTGAAAAAATGAAACCAAGAAGATGGCCAGACTCTACGCAAAAGACGCATTTATGAGGATTCAAACGAATGCGATAGAAATGACAACGAACGAAAATTGCTCGGAGATGATTTGGGTGATCGACTCGACGTAAAGAATGAGCTGGCAAGTTGTCCAAATAAGGTTAAACGATATGCTTTATATCGTGAAATGCATAAGACATAGCACGTTGAAACGTCGCGCCCGCATTCTTAAGACCGAAGGAAAGTTTTCTATAGGTGAAAGTACCCCAAGGACAAATAAAAGAAGTTTTATGTTGGTCCTCAGGAGCGATGTTAATTTGATTATAGCCAGAGAATCCATCCATGAGAGAAAATATTTCACTGTCGGCACAGTCATCGACGATCTGGTTGACGAAAGGGGTTGGAAATTTGTCTTTTGGACAGGCTTTGTTAATATCTCGATAATCAACACAAACACGTATACTACCACCTTTCTTATCAATCGGTACAGGGTTGGAAACCCATTCTGTCAGAGCCACAGGATAAATAAAACTGGCTTTGAGAAGTTTTTCAACTTCAAGCTTGATAGTCGCCACTTTGCGTGGGTGGAATAGATGTAGGTGCTGCCAGACTGGTTTAGCTCCGGGGTACATTTTTATCTCATGTACAACAATAGCAGGGTCGATACCTGGCATCTCTTTGTAACTCCATGCAAAGATGTCACAAAATTCTTTGAACAAAGCAGTATAGGTGACAATTTCATCCGGAGAACACGAAGCTCCAATGTGAACATTTTCAACAATCCCAGGTTTAATTGATATGTCAATGGGAATCGTGGGAGAAATATTACTGAGGTTCCCTTCGGCAAACACATCATGTGTAGATCTGGGAATGGTCGATATGACAACAACGGTCGACGGAGTCGAAATCCGTTGGTAATTCTCTAGAGTGTGTTGTTCCAGAAATAGTATGGAACGATGATGCCCATCGTCCCAAGGGGTGTCCTCCATGAAGGACATGATCATCTCGTTAGTGGGAAAGATGACATGGAAAGGATAGGGAGACAACTCATCAAGAGAACTAGTAGAAGGTGTTGCTGATTGAATAGCTTGATAAGAAGACTCAACCGGACTTAACGACATAACGTTGCCAAAATGAGTATGATCTCCTGGGTAAGAGACTATCCAAGGGTCAGAAGACATAGGAAGCTCATGAGGTATAGCAGAGATCATATTAATATAAGCAACTGATGGGCGCAGAATATCAGGTGGAGGTGGTATGGGGAAAGTGCCCATCAACGAAGAGTCATTTAAAAGGCCGACACCGACGTTCTCGTAACCCGGAGGGGTTTTGGCTATGAACGACACGTTTCTAGTATGAGTATTAGAATTAAAGAAGGCAAGCTGATCAACCGTAACAACTTTTCCCTGATGAGTAAATCGTACCACACGAAAAAGTAAATCGTACCACACGGAAAAGTGTTGACACAACAACGTGCATAGAATCTATCCAGCTACGACCAAGAAGAAGATTATAATCCAGGGGAGCATCAAAAACTTCCACTTCAACTTGGACTGTCTTACCTTCTAGAGTAACAGACAATGATGGAAGAACACCATAAGGCTTAAAACTAGAGCCACTGGAGGCTTTCAAAGTATTTTGTGATTCATTTAAAGGAGGAGAGTCGATGGCTTTCCAACAAGTGAAAGACATGACACATGTAGAGGCACCCTCATCGATAACAGTTCGACAAATATTCTTGTTGGCAACAACAACTTGTATCTGAAACGCAAGATGAGGGGGTAACCTTGGAATATGGTCTTCCAAGTCAAATACTATCAAATTTGTATCTGTTGGATCAATTCCACCTATATCTTTCAACAGAGCCCTTCGTTGTATAGGACAAGACTGAAGGACTTCAAGGGTAGACATCGCTAAAGGTTCTTGGGCTAGATCTTTGACAATGCTATAGTTCTGGGCCGCACGAGCATGAGGATTGAAGGCCGATTTCTTAACGACAGCTTTCGGGGGTGGTCGCAGAACTATATCAAGACTCGATCATTCGATATGAAGAGGACCGTTCATAGGCGGAGTCGGTGGAGAGGGTTGAACCGGAGTAGGAGGTAAGTCATCAACCTTATCCTTAGATGGAGTATAGTCTTTGGCTCTAGTCATGAGTGCAACATTATTTTTCATAGAATCACCGGTACACATCAAAACATATGACATCGTAGAAGTAGAGGGTTGGTCATGAATGACCAACGAGGCCTGTTGCTGAGACGGGAAGTGTTGGGACAAGACTGTCGGCGTAGATGGTTTCGGTGTTCCTTGAAGGAACTTAGTAACCTCGGCACGTCGAGGACAATCCTTCGTGTAGTGATCATCACCACAGATAAGGCAAGGGTACCACGGTTTGCGCTTATCCCGATCTTCAACAAGAGGTTTTTTAGTTTGCTCAATTTGATTATTATTTTTACTCTCCTTATTCTTACCTCTTCCTTTCTTTGATTTATTTTTACCGGTCGGGGTAGATTGAACAGTGTTCACCTTGGAAGTTTTACCGGTGGAAGTGGCAGGAGATGGAGCATTTTGAACATTAGAAGTTGTATATTTAGGGGTTGTAGATGAAACAAAATGTGAGTGGGTATGAGCAGTACCAATCAAACCATCATCTACATGCAAGGCAGCTGGAGCAGTTGAAGTGCTGGAAGTACCAGGACGAGGTAGTTCAGGTAGTAAATCGTAAAGTGTTCCCGTTTGCGAATAAACGAGATCAAGATATTGAGCCCGACTTATAGCCTTCTCCTTTGTAACAACACCACCCATAGCAATGTCTTTACCTATTTCATTCACGAAGGATTTCGTAAACCATTCTGCCAATAACTGATCTGGGAGTTCAAGTTTAATAAGACGTTGTCTCCTTCGCCACTCATGAATATGATCTGAGATATGAGTGCCTTTAGTTTGTTTGAAAGAGGTCAAGATATCAGTCCCAGTATCGTAACGGATCGACAACTGGTGATGTGTGAGAAAATCCATAGCTAGGGTGTTGAAATCAGAAAAGAAATCTCGTGGCAATTCAATATACCACTTCGCAGCTGAACCGATAAGGGTTTGTTGAAAAATACGTAGACGAATGGAGTCATCCATCAATGAGTTGGACGAAAACCATAAATGAAAATTCATGACATGATTATTTGGGTCCTCTTCCGCCTTGCCATCGAATTTCAGAATATCCGATGGAATCTTAGCAGGAATAGCAGGCCATTGGGGAGAGTGACGAATAGGATCATTTAGAATCCTAGAAAAATCTGGCAAATCCAAGGTAGCAAGAAAAGGTAACTATCGGTTTACTTGTGGGTACTAATGGCTTTGGAGTGGAAGCCTTGTCGGAAAACCAGTAGGACCATAAGCAAATTGTCCGTAGAGGGAAGACCCTGGTTGAGTCTGTGGTGGTCGGATAGGGTAGTAGCCCCAAGGATTGTAACCTTGAGTTTGAGTAGGGACCTGGGGTTGAGTAGTTTGACCATGACCCCAAATAGGATTAGGTACACCAGGGTATGGTTGGCCTACAGTAGGTATAGTTTGTTGCCCCGCAACATTTTGAGGAAATTTTTGTAGAAGCTGATTCCAATACTGGGCCAATTCAGGAGGTATATTTTGTCCAAAATGTGAGGTTGGTCCCCCTATCGTAGGTATAGTTCCACCCGGAAGTTGTGTGCCAATCGGAGGTTGTGTAGTAACTGTGTTGTGCCTGGGAAAAGGAAAAGGAACCATACCACCCTGTCCACCAACTGGAATCTGCGGGTTTGGTGCAACAGTCGGGATAGTGCCACTAGGATTAGGATTACCAGAAGGAAACTGAGGGAGTGTCAAAATAAAACCAGGAATAGGATGCCCAGGAAAAGGAGGAACACCTGGAGAACCAACTGGGGTTTGCGGAGGTGTTGGATTAGGAGCATTCAACAAAGCATTCAAAGCATGGTAACCGGGTCGCAATGTCAGGATGACATCAGGTATTCTCTGGGTATTGATAGGAGAAAGAGTAGTTGCAGTAATCTCGATTTGGACACTCGTAGTATTAGCGAGATGGGCCATCTCAGGAGGAAGAACAAAATGATAAGTGGTAGCCTCTAGTGTATTTTCTGTCTCAGAAGACACTGGAGGGTTGATTTCATAGACAGGGGGTGACTCAGTACCAAAAAGGACTCGTCGAAAATCACCCGACCAAAAAGGATCTTGGCCTAATACACCGAGAGAAGGCCCAACGATTGATTCGAAAGATGTAACAACGGCTTCGTCAGAAGAATTTAATTGCATAATCGGTCGTTCACCACAGCGAATGCGATAGTCCTCCTTAGTATTGGTGATTCGAAAATCTTCGAGAGAGTCAGTTCAGTCTACCTGTGGTGTGGTGACAACTGGGATGTCACTTGTGTCCATGTGTGATGGAGTAACAACTGGGACTTCACTTTGATGAGGAGAGCCCTCAGGTGTGCTAGTAGGAAAGGGTTGAAAATCGTCTGGATGTTCTGGAGATAAACCTTGCATCCTACGTGAACGTCTCGGGGGAGCAATTGTAAATGAGTGACAAGCTCTGTGAAGAAATTCCTATGGTCAACTTCGAGAAACAAACAACATGTGCTAGTAAACAAAATCTAGGAAGCAATCACCAAGAAAACAATACCTTCTAATTTCGAAGCCACTAGTTGGTGATGAAATCCAACGTCGCAACAATGAGATGAGAAGGGGCGGGGCTAGGGTGGAAAAGTTACGTTGACGACCTTCTTAACAGACTTACACCCTGGTGCAAGCTCCCACACATAATCGTGGGTATACCCTCCAAGGAGCCTGAGTGAGTTTGGCCAACGTCAATTCCAGGTACCGTGAAGACTTTCCCCTTCACAGTCACCTTGGGTAAGAACCTAGAGAGACAGGCCACTAAGGTCACCACAAACAACAGTAAATCCTGGGGGAACAGTCGTCAGTCTGATCCACATGCAAGGGAAGGGTATCTAGCCCGAAATCAACTCAAAAGGCTTCCACTCATCATTGTGGGTATACCTTGGAGTGATCCCCGTAATACGTGCAATCTCTACACTGATGTCAACAAAGCAGGGTTAGTAACTCTGCCAACACCAATGCGACCTAGTGCTTGACCCTTGTGTTAGAAGGGCTTCCCAGGATAGTATGTTGCAAATGGAATTTAACACTCCCTAACTCAAGATGCTATTGTGTGTTTTGAGCTTGTGGAGAGTGTATCTCTCTTTCTACTCCAAAGCACTAGCCTAGCTAAATGTTGGTGTATAAGAGCCCTAGAAAAGAGTTACTAGATAAATTTTAAGATTACGCAATGTTTTTAAGAGTTGTTGTTTAATCAAAGGTCACGGAAGTGAAACTCATGTTGTATGACTCTGACCCAAAAATGCAAGGATAATAATGAAATATAACACTTTTCATTCAATGAATCCTATTTATGGGAGAGAGAGAGAAGTTTCCAAATCAACCCTGTACTACAATGCAATGCACAATTTCCTTTCAAATGTCAATTCAAACAATCATTCATAAAGGACTATTCTCTATGTGTCTTTTTCAAATACTTCAATAAACTCTAAAATTTGATTTTTCAATGTTTTCTAAAAAACAAAAAACAATGTTTTTGAAAGAAAAGATTATTGTTCACTTTCCAAAAAGAATTCTCACTATATCAATGAGAAAGCATAAAAATCAAATCCTAAAGAAACAATCAATAACAACCCAATCAACTCTTTTAATGAAAGCAAAAACAAAGAGCAAACCAATTAGTCTTCTCAATGCAAACGAAAATGTTCTTTCAAACCATCAAGCAAATGAGAAACAACAAGCACTTGACTCTCAACCAATCCCTGGTTCTCAACCAATCAGACACACTCATCTCTTGAATTCAGAGAGAATGAAAATGCCCATAAGAGTCAAGAAATGAAAGTCAAGCTATAAAGGACAAGAAAAACCCTGAAACCTTAAAATTGTTCAAGCATGCAAACTAAAGCAAGAGCTATATCAATCAATGATCCAATAAGCCCATCAGAGGTGAATCAACTGATCTGAGCAGTCAAAACTCAATTTCAAAATTTTCAAAAATCTTTCTCACAGGCAAGCAGTGATACACAGTGTGAGAAGCTAAGATTCTCGCAGGCAACCTTGTATCAAGGTGCGAGGTGTTCACACTAGAACCTATGTGCAGGGTGCGAACCTGACCAGTTCTCACAGGCTGCAGTTAAACACAGTGCGAGAACTTCTGAACATGACAAAAATTTTGAAGAATGGAGTAAAATTCAAACAGGCTTCTGAACCCAGTAAGTCTATCAGGATATCCTGAAGACTCAGAGACTGACAAGACAGGAGAAAAATGAAACTAGAGCAAATGGCCACATAAAAACTTAAAAACCATAAATAAAAAGGGAATGTCCCCAGTGGAATCACCAATTTTGTTTTAGGATAAATCCATAAGTGTGGACACAAACCGATCTCCCTAGATCCACCTGGATCTAGAACAAAACAGGACAAAATAATACTCTTTCCCTAGATTTAGACTATTGAATGAACTAGGAGGCAGGAATTATGAACATACTTGATGATCACTTCCTTGGGTCTCTGTTGTTCCAATCTTCGCTCCAACGCTCTTGTGCCATCAAGATCACAACAGTACAAACCAATCGAAGTGAAGACAACTCAATATATTCAATAGTTAATCTATGCATATGATCAAGTAGTTATGCAATAAAGTGACATTAGCTTTATGGGAAAGGGACATATTACTGTATTAAATTGATAGAAAGAAAGAATTACAACCTGAGCCTTGATTTTGTAAGCCTCCTTTCGATGGCTCCTAGCTCTGACACACACACTTTCTCATGCATGAAGAATATCAACCACTTTGATAACCCTGCTGGTGTCTCTAGCTGTTGTAGCATCAGTCCTTCATACAATCTTCCACTAATTCTCTAATAGATTTATTGCTAGTTTGTTGCTTAACCTTTTTCATGAGCATTCCCCTCAATTTATAAGAGAGAATGGATTAGTTACTTGGATAGGAATGATCCCAAGATATCAGGAAAGCCAAAACTTAAATAACCATTTGAATGCCATCTCATCCTTCTAGAAGATTCCCTTCTAGAAGGTTCGAGAATCTATCTTTTTCCCTTCTTTAGAATATGTTCGCACCCTAGCAGTTAGGTACAGTGAAAACCTCTCGCACCCTGGCTTAAGGCAGCCTACGAGAATCATGCATTCTCGCGGGCAAATGTATTAGTAACCTGCGAACCTTCCTCAAAACTGTTTTTGGAAAGAGATAAAGGTAACTTTTCTCAGGAAAGAGTTCTAATGAAGAGCCTGAGTTCATCACAATCATTACATCATCATGATGACCAAACTTATGGATATCACCTATGCTACAAGCTATTAAGGATATCCCTATATACACCAAAATTATAAGGGATCTTTGCATTAAGAAACCAGGAAGGAAGAAGAGGGAACCTCCCCTTGTTCAGGTAGTAGGACAATTATCTGAATTCATTTCTGAAATGCCATACAAATATAATGACCCTGGAAACCCAGTTGTCACTATTGAAATTAATGGAATTTCTCTACCAAATACACTCATTGATTTGGGTGCAGCTATTAATGTAATTCCTTTTGACACTATGCATAAGCTCCAAATCAATCAACTAAGACCAACCCAAACCATGATCAAGTTGGTAGATAAGTCAGTGATTATCCCTGCAGGAAGTCTAGATGATATCACAGTCACCCTAGCTTCTTGGGAATATCCAGTAGACTTTTTAGTCATCTATTCTAATTCATCCTCCAAACCAGGACACCTTGTGGTTCTTGGCCACCCTTGGCTGGCCACAGCAGATGCCTTTATCAGCTATCAGTCTGGTGAGATGACTATATCCAATGGCACACATAGCCAAAAACTTGTTGTCTTCCCTCTTGCCCAACTGTCATAGGAAATACCTATTTGGTTAGAAAACCCTTATGGAGAGGAAGATTGCATCAGACCTCTGTTAACACTTGAACAATTAAGAGGAATACAAGAACAATCAGATGAACAAGTCTTAAGCTTATTTTTGGCTAACACAAATTGCATTGAATACCCAAGGTCTTTTGCATAATTGTCACATATTTTTAGTTTTGAATTTCAACAAACTTGGCACCTTGATATCACTCAATTATACACTTTATCACCAGCCTCCTCAGATAAGGAAGAAAATACTGAACTTGTTGAGATTAGCCCAGGAAAACCTTTGTATATCAACTCTAGTTTGGAACAAGAACAAAAGACACAAGTGATTGAACTGCTCCAAAGACAATTTGATGCCTTTGCATTGGATTATGCAGACATGAAAGGCATTCACCCTGACACATGCACACATCATATCTACACTAATGACCAAATCATACCAGTCAGAAAGCCACAACGAAGGATGAATCCATCAGTTAAAGATATTGTAAAAGAGGAATTTCAAAAACTCCTCCGAGCCAATCTCATATACCCCATTTCAGATAGTCAATAGGTATCTCCACTTGTCACAGTTCCTAAGAAAAATGGTAAGTGGAGGATATGTGTAGACTTCCGGGAGTTAAACAAAGCCACCCATAGGGATTACTTTCCTTTACCATTTATTGATCAGATGTTGGATACCCTGTCCGGAAAGAAGTATTTTTCTTTCTTGGATGGGTTTAGTGGTTACAACCAGATACAAATAGCACTCGAAGACCAGGAAAAGACCAATTTCACCTGCCCTCGGGGCACATATTCTTATAGGGTGCTCCCTTCTATACTTTGCAATGCCCCAACCACTTTTCAAAGAGTTGTCCTAGCCATTTTCTCTGACTTGACCAATGATTTTGTGGAAGTCTACATGGATGACTTTACAATCCATGGACAAGACTTCCAGGAAGCATTGGCCATTTTAGAAAAATTCTTGATTAGGTGTAAGGAAACTAACATTTCCTTAAGTAATGAAAAATAAAAAATGATGCTCACTGAAGGTAATGTTTTGGGACATCACATTTCCCGTTCTAGCATGAGAGTTGATCCGACAAAGATTTATATCATCACACAAATCAGAATACCTTCCTCACAAAAGGAAGTCTACAACTTTTTAGGACATGTTGGCTACTATAGAAGATTCATTCTGAATTGTACAAGCCTAGCTACCCCTTTATTTAAATTATTATCCAAAGAAGTTGAATTTAAGTGGGATGATGAATGCCAAATATCTTTTGAAATTCTAAAATAGAAATTGTCAACTACCCCTGTATTAAGAGGACCAAATTGGTCCCTTCTTTTTCATATATGTACCAATGCCTCAGACACAGCCCTTGGGGAAGTCCTTGGACAAAGAGAAAATCAAATTCCCTATGTTATTTACTTCGTCTGTAAAAATCTATCTCCAGCTGAAGTTAATTATACGGTCACAAAAAAGGAATTGCTAGTTGTAGTCCATGCTATCAATAAATTTAGACACTATATTACAGGATATCAAGCTTTTGTACATACTGATCATTCAACCATCCAATTCTTAATGAACAAACCTGTAACAAATCCTATAGTTACAAGATGGATTTTGTATTACAAGAGTTTAATATCAACATTATTGATAGACCTGGTAAAGATAATCTTGTGGTTGATTTCTTATCTAGAATGATTCATCTGGAAGATAATGCACTAGTAGAAGATACCTTTCCTGATGAAAATTTATTTTCTATTTCTACATTCACTCTGTGGTATGTAGATGTCACTAACTATCTTGTGACAGGGAAGATGCCTCCTAAATTGTCTCCTAGAGAAAAACATAAAGTAATTAAACTAAGTGTAAATTACATGTGGCACGATGATTGCCTCTACAAAACAGGACCATATTTGGTGATCAGGAGATGTATAAGGGAAGATGAAATTCATGATATTTTAAAAGCCTGCCATGATGTCCCTTGTGGAGGACACTTCACAAACAAAAGGACTGCTTACAAAGTTCTTCAATCAGGTTACTATTGGCCTCATATTTTCAAAGATGATAAAACCTATGTATCCAATTGTGATGAATGTCAACGAATGGGTAAGCCTACTGCACGGGACCAAATGCCACTTCAAGCCCAAGTATTCATTAAACCATTCGAGAAATGGTCATTAGATTTTGTAGGGCCTGTTCGCACTCAATTCGTCACTAGGTGAGCAAATTAAGAGTGCTTACATGCCCAGTTGGGCTCTGCTAGGCATGACAGCTGTAAAAGGAAAGGTTAGAAAGAGAAACTACAAAGTAATAAACAAGAATTAAACTAAAACAAATAAAAACTATGAGCATATAAAACAAATGAAAAATAAGTACAAATGGACCAATATCACCAATGTGTAAGCTGATCTATTGATGAAATCCAAAGGCACAAAGAAGAAAGGTGACTTGGGTCCCTTCTTTCTCCAATGGAAGGCTCTTAAGGCCCTCACAAACTTGCTTCCCTTGCAAAGAAAAGATGAAAATGTGGGTGAAAGAACTCCAAGCTTATCCACTCAAGTGAGAGGTGGAAAGCCCTATGAAATGTAGCTTGTGATGTTTATTGCCAAAGAATGAGTCCTTAGCAATCTCAGCAGCATAACAATACAAAGAATTCCTTGAGAAAATGGTGGTTATTCATGGCTTTTTATAGCCCATCATTGGGATATTATGTAACCTCTTTTGAATGTGAAAAGGGGCTCTTTAGGGATCAATTAGGTCTTTGACCAGCCCACCATGAGGATTGAGCTCGGATTTGGTGTCAAATCGGCTTGGGAGCTGATCCATTAGCAGTTGGGAGGCCGACCAATTTCAATAAATGCGTCGTTTAGCAGGCACGCGGGTTTTTCGCCCAACAACCACGCCTTGTGCACATATGCGCGCTTTGTACGTTTCTGTTACGTGCATACGCGCGCGCACCCAGATGATGTAAAGCGCCTTTCAAATTTTTGGTCATTTTGTATAGTTTTTTTTACCCTTTTGCAATGCTGAGGAATTAATCTTGTGCCATGAATGACTTTTTTATTTTTTTGATGATGCGGAGTTCTTGTCTCCATGTGCGGATGAAATTTCAGTGATAACAGATGCCCCCTAATGGATGAGGTTAGGAGCAAAACGTATAGCCGAAATCCATCAATGTTTCTTTGACTGAGAATGGTGTTGTAAGGGAGAGCAAGAGTGGGACCGTGTAGAGCAATCCTTTGGAGAA
>ML793160.1:324081-337459 GCA_009831015.1 Picea engelmannii
GTTGTATATTTCTCTTTCAGTTAATGCAATACATGAATATGTCCCTTTCCCATAATGATGATGTCATCTTATTACATGATTCCTTGATCACATGTATAGACTAGGTATTGAATATATTAATGCTTTTGCTGTGATTGGTTTGTATTGTTGTGATTGGAATGACACAAGAGCATCGGAGCAGAGCAAGGAACAATAGAGATTAAAGGAGAGCGTTTATAAGGTATGAACACCATCCATTTCTCTTAGTTCGTTCAATAGCTAGATCTAGGGAAAGAGTAGTATTCTGTTACGGTTTGTTCCAGATCGAGGTGGATCTTGGGGAGATTGGTCTATGTCCGCACTCACGAATTTATCCATAAACAAGAACCCAACCTTCTACAAGGTGCGTAACAATATACAATTGTGTACAAACGAGGTGGGCATGCCCAATGCTCGTATGATGTAACTCTGAAAAAAGATGATGGAAATGTTGATGTAGACCACTGCAGCGCCCTCGGGGACGGAATGATAAAGGCAGAAGACAATTCTGCAAAGGAACATACTCTGAACCATCGGTAATGGTCGTGGAAGTAAACAACGACGGTGATGTGGGCATTGGTGGCCCTACCAAGTTCATAGGTCTTCGGCAACTGATAACAAAAATTGCAATAGTCGCAAAGTAAGACCCACCACAACATGAGAAAGTGTTGGCGTCGAATGTTATGGGGGTCAACGACATCAGGAAGCAATGGTGTTTCCCCCTGTGCCGTCCGAGATCTCTTATTTAAATGGTAAATGAGAATCAAGATATTGTTTCCCTTCTGGAAAAGTGTGCTGATGTCGACAAAAGGGGGACACGACTCCCAGAAGAAAAGGGCTTCGCAGAATCTACTGTGGTAAGGAAGTGGCAGAGGTACATGGACGAAGTCAAGAAGTGGGAAGACTCCAGACTGCCCTTGGTTGGAGGGTGCATGATATAAGGCGTGGCCGCAACTGTGTGACAAGATCGAGTGTCAGGGGGATGACAAGATCAGGGATAAGTTGTGCCAGAGGCGGGACAAGGTGGACAAATTCAGAGGATAAAGGGAAGTGACCGGGGTAGGACTCTGAAGATATAAACGATGCCGATGGGGGTAAATGAGAAGCAATGCTCCAACCAAGGGTGACATGGGTTGCGTGTGGCCAAAAGGAAAGTAGGTCGTCAACATTGAAGACAAAAGCACAGAACCGAAAATGCGTTTGTACAATAAATAATGAATAACTTGGGGAAAAATGTACAAATACAGAAACAGGTGCCCCGATGTGAAATGAGTGCCCCAGGGAGGGCAGAAATTTCTGGAAAATTGATGAAGGGTGGGGGCCCCATTGGCGAGTTTCTGTATGAGGTAGGTGAACTGAATATAGGTTCGTAGATGGGCAAACTGAGGGTGGAGGAAATGGTGGGTTCATGAATCTGCGGAGGTGCAGGTAAAAAAGAACATAACCATAAAGCGACGAATTGGGAGTCCATATGGGAAGCTAGAAAAATGAGGAGAAGAAGTATGTGGTTGATTCAAAACATGATGAAAGACTACCAGGACTCCCATCCCTAAGGGGTAATAAAGAGCAGCATGAGTGTCAAAAGTGCAAAAAGGTGCTATGAATGAGAAGACTCATGTGGGTAAGAAAACTATCGGGTACCAGTACCAAAAATGCAAATGGAAGTGTGAGTACTGCAGAGATGGAAATGGGTGTCCTAAAGGCCAATATCAGAGAGTGTGACTGGAAATGTAAATGCAATACAGTGGGAGAGACTAGATGCCAATGCTAAATATATACCTGAAGGAATGATGTGAAGAGGTGATGACCAAGTACCTGCACACAGAACAACCAAATACCCAAATTGAACAATATCTGAAGATAATAACAAATATGAACATGTATTAGATAAATGTGACAATGCGCGTGCATACCTGGCCATGATATGAAAAAAAGGGCGCCCTGGGGGC
The DNA here is from genome assembly GCA_009831015.1 of Picea engelmannii. Classification (NCBI taxonomy): domain Eukaryota; kingdom Viridiplantae; phylum Streptophyta; class Pinopsida; order Pinales; family Pinaceae; genus Picea; species Picea engelmannii. The sequence continues at coordinate 326,049 of ML793160.1, forward strand.
TTAGGATGAAAAGTGGCCCAGGGACAGTCATGATGTAGGTGGCGGGACGCTGATCCCGTGGCTGAAGACGGTTCGAAAAATGGACACCGTGGGCTCCCGGAATGGTGAGTGGAAGTTTGGCAAAAGGCCTATATATAGCTGTAGGGCCCACATTGCCACCTCATTTGTACCTGCTGCTACAGTGAGTTTCCGAGCAGATTCAGAGGAGATTGAGTGATTCCGAGAGCATGAGGTATCCGATCGACGGTGTGCGAGTTTCAGGTTAGTGGTCTAATCATCCTGCATTGCTATAGGTTTCCAATTTTTGGGTAGGGTAGGTACAGGGGGTCGTATGGGGGTTTTGGGGGATTTTTTGAGAGGGTGTGGGTCCCAATACATGGGCAATTCAGTGGAAGGCACGCATGCGTGTGCGCCTATACACTGAATAAGCGCGCATTAATGCACGTGTGTAGGAATGTAAGGCGTGCCCTAGGGACACGCCTGTGGGGTAGACAGGCACGCATGAGTGCGCGCCTGTGGGGTGAACAAGCGCGCTCACGAGCGCGCCTGTGGGTATGACAAGTGCGCCCTAGTGTGCACCTGTATTGTGAACAGGCGCGCTCACGAGCGCGCCTGTGGGAAAAACAGGCACGCACACATGTGTGCCTGTATAGTGAACAGGTGCGCATGTGTGCGCGCCTGTGGGTGGTAAAACCGCGCCTTTGAGGCAAGGTTTCAGGGTGAAAAATTAGCTTATTTGATGTATTGGATGATTTCCTAAGCTAATATAGGACTCTGGGTTGTGTGCAGGTGGCGAGCAGTGATCATGGATGTGCGGTGGCGTGAGAGAGACTGGTCACAACTACGAGATGTTGTGGCCAATGCATAGCCTGCAGTTCGAGCAGCTTTAACAACCAGTGGGTTGCTTAAGTTCTTTGAGTGCCCGTTGATATGGGCACAGGAGTATTTTCTCCAGTTCATGCTCCAGATGTGGATCCCAGATCAGCACTGCTTCCTCGTGCGAGGAGAGCAGATCTCCTTCACTACGGTGGAGGACATATACTTCTTGACTCGGCTCCCCTTCCGGGGAACACCATTGCCGGCAGATCCTGTGCTGTCGAGAGACACTCATATGCGGACCGTCGCCGAGCGATATTGCTCAGGCGAGCACTACATGACCGGGACGTCAGTGAGCATCAGTGGGATAGATGCCTTGCTGCATCGTTGTATAGCAGTGATGATAGTTCGGGTGTATGGGTCCCGAGCGACCCACCGGATTAGTGGTGGCGAGTTGATTGTGATGGAGAGGGTGGTGGTGGGCCATGAGCGGTTCGCCTGGGGTTTGACCCTGCATGCACAGATGATCACGCAGCTGGACCATTGTCGGTCGACAGGCACCGGGGAGTTTGCATTTGGATCCATCCTGGTAGCCTATTTCTTGGAGAGGGTGCCGATGCTGTGCCCGAGGGTGCTACTAGAGGCACCAGGGGTACGAGAGCCGCGCCTGAGGCAGTGGTCTCATATTTTGGTTTGCCATGGTGGTGGTGAAGGCAGGCACTACTTTACTGCGCAGGCCGTGCAGATATGGCGGCAAATGCTGCAGGTTATACTCCAGTTCCCCTATGTTGGGGTGGACTTTCGGGGGGACTCGGACATGGTATTGCCTCCTGGGGAGGTTTTTGATCACTGAGGTACGTGGAGTACTTGTATGTTTTGATTTATGTTAGCTTTGGATATATCAGTTCATATGTATGATGTATAGACACTGATACGATCGGCTGTTGTTTTTTTTGTGCATGTGCAGATTTGGCACCTCGCAGGTGCGAGGTGGAGTTGTATAGAGCGTCGGCTCATGGAGAGCCAGAGAGACCTCCATGTGGAGGAAGGCGACAACGGGATGAGGCTGCAGGGGCACCAGCAGAGCCCGAGAGACCGGCGAGGAGGCGTCGATTTGATGACCCTGGTGCGGGGCCATCACATGCTCCTCCAGCGGAAGCCGGAGTAGATGTAGATGATATACGCCGTCATTTTGAGACGGTGTTGCAGGACGTGCCTGAGGTCATGTGGATCCGTATCCAGGACAAGGGGTTCCTGGAACAGTGTATAGGGCTACCACCACCATGGCGGGGCCTAGTGCAACGAGCTGTAGTGGACGCCTGCTGCCTGGGCAAGGGGGTCCTGCGGATGTTCCACCACCACCGCCTGGGGCCGGTGGGGGTGGGCCACCACCTCCTCCTGAGGGAGGAGCAGCGGGGGGTGCGCTAGAGGCACCCTGATGTATATGTATTTTGTATACTGTTTTGATAGGCTGGTGAGCCGATGTATTTTTGTACCGAGATGTGGCACGAGCCGGAGGGCCGATGTATATATATGTTGTATGTAAACATTTGGATGGCCGGGGAGGCCTTGATATATATATATGAGTATACACCCTTTTTTGAGATCCAAATGTGGTTTACATGTGTTGTTTGTGTTGATGTTGATGATGTTGATTCTATCTATATGTTGTGACAGGATATATGTGATGTTTATGTATGTGTAGCTTGATGTGATATATGCCAATCTAGCACCATGTTAGCTATGTGATCTGTTGTTTGATTCAATTCTCTGGGAATATGTGTAAATGTAATGGAATCAAAATGTCGAGATAATAATCTAACCTGCAGGTATTTGCGAAAGAGGCACGGATCGCGTACACGGTACACATTGTTAAGTTGGAGAACAACCAATTGAGAGTCGAGGAAAATCCTAAGGTGACGAATATGATGATGTTGGGCGTCGGTTAGGAGGCCAATGACAGCAGTGTATTCGGCTTGGTTATTGGTTGCTGGTCCTAAACAGATGTCGCTGGAATGTAGCATTTCATGTGAAGGGGTGTAGAGAGCCCAAGCAGCCGAAGCAAGATTTTATGTACAACGGTTGGTGCCGTCGGCGTAACCAATGTGGTAAGATGGTGGAGGAGTCATCTGTCAATAGCACAAAGGATAGTTTAGATGAGGGAGAAAAAAGATTAAAAACGCTAGAAAAGAAAAATAACCTAAAGTAGCGTGACTACGTTTAAGCATAAAATTTCTTGAGGTATAACCCATTGACGGGTTCCTTGAGCGTGAGGCCTTCGGGGGAGGCCAGGATGTATGCGCCTTTGGTGAGGCAATGTTGGATGATGTAAGGGCCATGCCAGAGTGATTCGAATTTGTCGTGGCCAAAGGTATCATGAGCGATATCGTAGGCGAGGATGAGGTCGCCTTCGCGAAATGAGCAAAGGTTGACATGGAAATCAAAGGTAGATTTGGATTGTTTTTTAGTGTCCTTGTTGTTCTGTAATGAGGATCGACGATCCTCATCCAGAGACTCCAAGTTCAGCAAGCGCTGCTCCATTGGAGCAGTGTTAGGTAAAAGCTCAATTGCGGTGCGAAGGGTGGGAATTTCGCACTCGATGGGAAGAGTTGCCTCGATCCCATGGACTAAATGAAATGGTTTGAAACTTGTGGCGGTCTTCACTATCGTTCGATAAGCCCATAGCACGGAAAATAACATATGATGCCAATTGGTTTTATGTTTATTGACCGTGCGCTGTAACATGGTCTTGAGGACTTTGTTCACTGCCTCGACCTATCCGTTTGACTGAGGATAGTATGGTGAGGCAAACTCATGAGAGAAGCCAAACCGAGACGAGAGTTCGACGAAGATCTCATTCTCAAAATGTTTCCCATGATTGGAAACTAGTTGGAGTGGTTCTCCGAACCGGGATATGACATGGTTGAAGAAAAAATGTGCTGCAGTGTCAGCGGTGTTGTTGAAGGTGGGCATAGTGTCATCCCATTTGGTGAAGTAATCGATAGTGACAACAATGTATTTGTGACCATTGTTGGAGGGGGGATTATAAGTCATAAAGTCAATGCCCCATTTGCAAAAGGGGCCTGCAGTGATGACTGGGTGTAAAAGAGCGGGGGGAGCTCGGGCTTTGTTGGCATAGAGTTGACATTGATCACATCGTTTCATGGCATGAATGCAATCATGAAACAGGGTAGGCCAAAAGTAACCAGCCCGGATAATATTTTGAGCCATGGTGATGCCCGAAAGATGGCCCCCACAGGCACCGTTGTGGCAGTCGTTTAAGACTCTGTCGACCTCGTCAATAGTCAAGCAGCGACAAAGAATGGTGTCGACGCCCCATCAATATAAGATATCCTCGATGAGGAGATAGCGAGGGGCCTGATGGCGAATGCGCCGACGATCATCTCGTGATAGGTGGTTACCAAACTTTTGAGTTCGTAGGTAGACGAGAAGGTCGCCGTACCAAGGATCATCAGAAGCGATGTAAAAGAGATGTTCGTCAGGAAAGTCAGTATTGACGGGGGCACTAGGTGCGTCAGAGGGAAGGGTCGTGACAAGTTCAGCGAGAACAAGGGCCGTCTTACTCTTTGGTGTTGAAAATTCGAGGTCGTACTCCTGAAGGATAACGATCAATCGAGAAAATTTGTCGTTAACTTGGCGACGACTGAGCAAATATTGCATAGGGTTGGAATTTGCGACGACCTTGGTGGTGCAAAGAAGAATGTAATGGCGCAGTTTCTGGACTGCGAGGACAACTACAAGAGCAAGTTTCTCTTCATGTTTGTACTTCAGGGGTGGTCCTGAGAGGTTCTTACTGACGTAGTAAATGACGTGTTCATGATTGTCATCTCCAAGATGGACGAGGACGCCGGCTGTTGATACAGCTGATGCTGATACTTAGAGGATGTAGTTGTGATTGTAGTCAGGTGCACTAATCAAAGGTGCATTGGAAAGCGCTGCTTTAAGATCGTCAAACGACTGTTGGGCATAGTCGTCCCAATGAAAAGGGATGTCATGACGCAGTAAGTGAAGGAAACCATGTGCGTGTATAGCGTAATGAGGAACAAAGCGCCTCAGAAAGTTGGCTTTGCCCTGGAGACTCTCTAGTTGGTGCAAATTCCGAGGAGGTGGAATTTCGGTGATGGCTTGGACTTTGAGGGGGTCCACGGTGATACCGCTTTGGGAAACGATGAAACCGAGGAGGCGCCCTGCGGTGATGCAGAACACACAATTGAGAGGATTCAAGCCGATGTTATACTGACGACACCGTTGAAAGATGACTCGTAAATCATCGAGGTGTTGGGTGCGCTTCTTGGATCGAGCGGTGAGGTCATCTAAGTAAGCAAGGATGATTGCAGCCAGATCATGAAAGCTGTATGTCATGGCCCACTGGAAAGTTGCACCGGCATTTTTGAGGCCGAAGGGCATGACATGATATGCAAACATACCCCATGGGGTAATGAATGCGGTTTTGTTCTGATCGGCTAGGTGGATTTGAATTTGGTTATAGCCCGAGAATCCATCCATGAAGGAGAGAGCCTCGTGGCCGGCACAATCATCGATGATATGATCGATGAAGGGCATTGGGAAGTTGTCTTTTGGACATGCGTTATTGAGATCACGAAATTTGGTGCAGACGCAAATAGAGCCCTATTTTTTGTCGATGGGTACAGGGTTGGAAACCCATGAGGTATAAGCAATGGGGTAAATAAATCCGTCCGTGTGCAATTTGTCAATTTCGGCTTTGATAGCCGCGGCCTTGGATGGGTGTAGCGGTCGCTGTTTCTGGCGGACTGGTGTGATGTCAGGCCAGGTGTCGATGCGATGTTCGACGATGGAGGGGTCGAGGCCAGGCATCTCCGTGTATGACTAGGAGAAGATATCCCTAAATTCCTGGAAGAGGGCTTTATATGCGGTGATTTCCTGAGGAGTGAAAGCAGCTCCAATGATGATTTCTTCGACGATGCCTGGTTTAATGGAAATGTCGATTTTGATGGTGGGGGAAATGTTAGTTAGATTACCTTCTTCAAAAGCGTCAGGTGCAGGAATAGGATTGTTGAACCAATCGATAGTCCCTGATGGAATAAAATCTTTGGTTTCGACCGCGTAAATGGGATTGTGGCTAGGAGGCATGAGGGTTTCCTGTGGAAGGAAGAGTGCACAATGATGTAGTGCTTCCCAGGGAGAGTCTGGGCATTGTAGCTCTTCCAGTATTTATTCATCGCATTGGAAATGACGGGAATATAATAGATCGTGAGGAGTGATCTCAGTGACAGTGTGAGTGCCCCCTACTGAGGAAACAGAGGGGGTATCGCTAGGAGAGGGTGAGGGTTCACTCGAAATAAACCATATATTGAGGTACTGAGGGGTACCCATGGTGGTGGGATGGAGAGTCTTCGTAGAGGAATGAGCAGGAGATTTGGGTGGGTTATGGGGTAAATCCTCAGATACGCCATATAAGAACCATGGAGGCATAGGGAGGGCCTCGGGCTCGGGAGAAATGACGTGAAGATTCGCCAGTGGCGAATTAAGGTCAACTACTGCCTCTGCTGGTTGGTGTAGCAGGGCTAATTGACGTTGCCGATATTCGATGATGATCGGACATTGGTAGGTAAAATGAGCCAATGAATCGCAAAGAGAGCAAGGGCATCTCATGCGTTCATTGACTGAAGTAGTGACATAGCGAATGTCAGTGATAGGTGTTGTAGAGGACGTAGTAGGGCGTGGGTTGTTCTGAAAGTCTCGGCTTATGATAGCTAATGCCTGTCGAAAAGGAGGCAGTGCTGGAAAATGATGGGTGTAATGGCCATACTCAGAACAGATGGCACACGTGAATTTGGTCTTCAACCCTTTACTACTGGAAGGTTGAGTGGTAGCAGTAGTAATGGATGGTGTGGGGGTTGGATTGGGGGCAATCAAATTCCATAATTATGGTAGTGATGGGAAGTTATTGGTTTGGTGACCCTCTTGGTCACACAATGCGCAAGGTGGTGGGATGCGCGGAGGAAGTGGAGCTGTGGGCTCCTTCTGCTTTCTTCTGCCCCCAGCAGTAGTAGGGGGGGTAGGGAGTATGGGGGTAGTGGGGGTAGTGGGAGTGAGGATAGGAATATTCATGGGGAGTCCTGGTTGTGGGTGAGGGACCATCTCAGGTGGGTGTAAGTACCACACTGGGATTTCTAACACCATATTGGGTAGTGTGAGCGTTGCTGCTACCTGGAAAGCTTCTATACCGGGTGGAGGGTAAAAGAAGGGAATTTGAGTGAGGGGTCGGGGAACTGTTTCCCAAATGGGATTAGGCCCTTGAGGGGATGTGGATTTGTGGACCATAGGTGTCGACGAATGCGCAGGAGGCTCCTGTGGGAGTGGTGCTGCGACTGTTGAGACGTCAGGAATGACTGAATCCTCCTGAGGAGGATGAGCATCCTCCTGTTGAGTTTCGTTAGATGAGATGACGCATACTTGACCAGGGGGAAGGAGTGGTGGTGCTCCATGGTATGTCCCTAACAAGGATGGATCTTTAAAAATCCTAGGACCCATATCGACAAATGGATATACTTCTTTGTTGGTGTGAATGAGAGGAAGAATTTTATCGAGACTGGCAGATGGGTTTGGCTCGTAATGGGAGACTTGGTCAATGGTTACAATCTTTCCATTGTGGGGGAACATGATTGTCTGAAAGACGGATGATGCCACTGCCTTCATAGCATACATGTAGCTACGTCCAAGCAACATATTGTAATCAAGCTGAGCGTCGATAACTTTGATGTCAATGAGGATAGTTTTTCCCCCAAGTTCCACGGGGACATTTTGGAAGAGCCCTTCAGGGGATGATGGTCATCCGTCGTAGGCTCGTAATGTGATGGCGGAAGGTATGAGTTTCGGGGAACCAAGTTTCTGCCATACTGTTTTGGACATGATGCATGTAGATGCCCCTTCATCGATGATACACCGATGGACAGTGATGTTCCGTATTTTGACTGGTATTTGAATAGCAACTACGGCGGGAAGACGCGGTTCGCAGCTATCAAGGTCAAAGGTGATGAGTCGAGTATCGGTAGGGTCGACTGCACCCAGAGCGGAAAGTAGTGATTTCTGCTGAGTAGGACAAGTCTGGAGGACTTCCAGAACTGACATGGTAGTCGGGGATTGTGCTAAGTCATCTACCAAGCTGTAGTTATGAGCGGCCCTAGCCTATGGGTTGTGGACATTCCTGCACAATGGGATGCGAGGGATGCGTAATGGTGGTTCGGCGGAAGGGAGAGGGATCACCAACGGAGGTCCCGTCGGTGTAGGGTTTGTTTCTGCAGATGTAGGAGTAGACTCAGCTGTTGCAGGATACTGACAATTGCGTGTTTGCAGAAGGATTTCTTCTGCACTAGTGAGGAGAATTGTTCGCTCTGCTGGATTGTTGGGATTGTGGTATTGGCCCACCTGAGGTGGGGAATGATGCGTGTCCTGTTGGGTGTTTATCACACCTTGATGTGGGATAGGATTTTGCAACACGGCGGGAGGGGGTTGTTGCGCAGGAGAAGGAGGAAGACTTCCAGAGTCCTTCAACCTTTTGAAATCAGCGATCTGGGGGCAATGGTGAGTGTAATGACCGTACACACCACAAAGAGCACAAGGGTGGATAGTTTTAATAGTATTCTACCCTTGGCGTTTGTTGTTATTTCTCCCTTGGGGGTTTTGGTTCCCTTGGTTCTGATTGCCCCCAGTGGGTTGATGCTGTGGGGGTTGATTCTCGCCTTGACCAGGATTGTTGTTATTCCTGTTCGGTCCCTTCTTTTTGGCATTGTTAGAAGGGTGAGTTGGGTTGGATGTGTTCAACTGTTCAAAATTTTGGTATTGTTGAGCAGCAGAGGGTTGAACAAAGTTTACCCCCGCATGAGGATGTGGGGGAGCCATGGGTTGTGGAGGACCAGGAAAGGGAAAGTATTGATTCTGCGGTGGTACCGATCCATAGGGTACATAGGAAGGCATCGTGATTTCGCTAGTACTATAAGATGATGTTGAGGGGGTACAACTGTTTGAGGGAATAGGTGGATGTATGGGAGGTGCCGGTGGTGGTCCACTAATGGGTGGAGGTATAGCAACAGGGTATGGTTGTTGATAAGGGGGTGGGGGGTAGTAAGAAGTGCCCCCATATGCCGATGGGTATTGAGGTGTTCCATACATCGATGGTGGTTGGGGTTGTGGACCATGGTGTGTGGTGGCACCTATTAGTCCGTCTGCTGAGTGAGACATCCCAGGTTTGTCCTGGCCAAATGGCACAGGTTTTGGAAGATCAGGAAGTATTGTATACAAGTATCCTGACTGTGCATAAATGAGGTCATATTGTTGAGCCTTGCTGATGGCTTCCTCTTCAGATTGTGGGAAGGTGGAAGCTACATCCTTACCAAGGAGAGTGACAAGTGATCTAAGAAACCAGTCAAGACATTGTTGTTTGGTGGTTTCCGCTTTACACAAACTGCGTCGCCTACGCCACTCATGAATGTGGTCGACGATGTGGGTGGCTAAGGATTGTTTGAAATTAGACAGTAGTTCAAGACCGTTGTCATGGCGGATGGGTAATTGGAAGAAAGTTAAAAAGGCTTTGGCCAAGGACTCAAAGGTCGTGTGGGACCTTGATTTTTCTTCGACATACCATTTGGCTGATGGGCCAGTAAGTGTGCATTGAAATAATCGCAATCTGACGGAATCATCCATAATACTATTGGAAGAACACCATAGATGAAAGGTCATGACATGGTTGGCGGGGTCATCCCCTGCCTTCCCTTCAAACTTTGGTATGTCTGAAGGGAGTTTGGTTGGCATTGCAGGCCATGTGGCGTCATGCAATATAGGATCATTGGTAAGTTTTGTGAGATCTAGTATGTTGAGAGAGGCCAAGTATGGCATCTGTAGTGGGGTGGGAATGTTAGTTCCAGCCATGGTGTGTTGTGAACCTAACCCTTGATGAGGACTAGGTGGGTTGGTGCTCCCTCCTTGAGAGGAAGTGGGTCCTCCGCTTCCGTGCAAAGGAGAGTGAGTGACGGTGTGACCTTGGGAATTTGACCCAAGTAAGGTAGAACCAAGCAAAGCTGATCCTAAGATGGTATCACTCACAGGGGTGTGTGAAGGAGGTATCAATGAGCGAGTACGACCAGATACTCCCCCTAAGATAGGAGGAAGGTTGAGCAAGTGTCACGAATGATGGGGGTTCTGGGGTTACCCTATGATGTCAGACTAATTGTGTGAAATGTGTGCAACAAGTGGTGAGAGAAATATAGAACCAAGAGTCTTTGTTGTGACTGTTTTTACACAATATATATATCAAAGTCAAACTGTAATCAGATGTGCATCATACATAAATGAGAAAGAAACATATATGTGGGTAAGAGGGTTTTGTCCGCGCGGGGGAATCAAAAGAAAGCAAATGCTCGTGTCCTAGAAGACATAACGTCCTTCCTCTCAAATAGCACTGGACCTTCCAATAGCTCTCAACAGTGGGGTCTGAGGTCACCGGAAGAGATACTAGTGAAGGATGAAATAATTGGTTATAATGAGGGGTAGAGGGGGCAATATCCCGAAAGAGCTAGCAATACTTCCCAATAGCCACACAAAATCCAATCAAGGTGCAATTGCAGCCCACAATTGCCACCTGGGTAGATGTCCTAAAATTGGTCACTAGGTACCTCGGTCCAAGCGCGGCATTTATATTTTCGGCCTAAGAAATGGGTCACGGGTTGGATCCTGTCCAAGAGGTGGGTGCCTCAAGGGGGGACGCACAGAACAACCAAACCTCGGCCTTCGACCCTTCATGGGTATCTCCCTGCCTTATGGTGATTGGAACGATGGACTTGGAGGATTTGAAAGTTCCCTATTTGTCAACTTCTATGTTTGAAAATGTGAGAACCAGATAACGGGGGGTTATTTGGATGCCTACCCCCGAAATCCTACCTAGACTAAAAATTTTCTTTTGGCACCCCATGTGGAGGACAACTTAGTGAGTTGTTATAAAGATTTTAGATGAAGTTGTTTTGTGAGGCTGGGGGTGAAAACCAACCTCGTTTGATTAAAAGTGGGAGTGGATAGTGTTAACTCCCAAAATGAAACCGTCCTTTTGGCCGAGTTTGGTTGGATATCATAGCTTTCAGTAGTAGCTTTAAGTCATTTTCGAGTTTTTTCGGTTCAGAAAATTTTTGGTTTTTGTGGTGGGTCTTAGGAAATAATCGAAAATAAAGTCTTCCATTTCAAAAAATGATTGTTTGCTTTCAACAGCTAACCTCATGTTTTAGGACCTATTGTGTGCTGAGGAAAGCGCTAGCTTTCAACAGCTAAGCGCATCGCTTCACCAGTTCAAAACGCTGTGGAAAGTGACAAGGCCCGAAAAGCCTGACAGACGACCCACACGTGGCACGCCGTGGAGAGTTCCTGCTTTCGCGCCAAGGAACGATTTAAAAAAAAGAAGGAGATATGGTACGTTATTTTGCTTTCCGCGGCTAACACGAACTTCCTATCAAATGCCGAGCTGTGGAAAGGGTTCACTTCCCGCAGCTAGCCGAGTTTTCCGAGAAGACCGTATGCTGATGAAAGTGGCAAGCGAGCCTGATGGT
>ML793160.1:337559-351912 GCA_009831015.1 Picea engelmannii
TCAAAAAGAAAAAATTTCAACAAGGAGATTGGGCCCTATTGTATGACAGCAGATTCAAGAACTTCAAAGGTAAGTTAACCACCCATTGGATGGGACCTTACGAAATTGACACTATCTACGATAATGGTTCAATCAGGATAAAGGAAATTGATGAACAACAGACACCACTACTTGTGAATGGTCACTAGTTGAGAGTTTACAACAAACCTTTGTCAAAAGAAGAATTCCTGACTCATATATTACAGAATTCAAACATGAAGATGATCAGTAAGGAAGGAGATCCTCCTACTGACCCACATTGATTGATTGGTTTATTTGAAACTTTTTGTACATAGGTGTGGATCAAATTTTGTTAATAAGTTGAAGGTAACAAAAGACTCTTACCTCCTTTTGTTTACTTTCGCAAATTTTCTTTTCTTTTGTAAGAAAATTTTTATAATCTATTTGATCCTTCATGAACTTGCTAAATATCAGTTGTAGGCATCAACAATATTCTGTTCTATTTTGGTACCATAAATCTTGTTCTGGTCCAATACCAGTTTGGTATTAGAGTCTGTCCTTCTACAGTACTATCAAGACATATTGACAAAGAATATTTCAAAATCTTATGTCAATTAATCTGAAGTATGAATCCATGCAACAACCACTTAATATAGAACCACAAAGCCAAAAGCAGTATCAAATGGCAGCCCTTCTGTTGACAACTAAAGGGAAGTATTTTAATTTATTTTGGTTCTGTTGCTGAGAAGAACTTTAATTTCTTTCGGTACTATTGCTTAAAAACAAAATAAAAAGAGGGACACAATCTTTACCTATGAGAAACATAATCCACTTTAAAGACTAGAAGTTTCCTTTACCTAGTATTTCAGCATGATTTAAAGAAAAAATATATATTATCCTATAAGCAACTATCTCACCCTAACCAAACTTGAATAGTATTCATTGGATTATTTTATTAAAGAGTAACATATGAGTATATGAACACTCTCTACCATGGGCACACTACCAAAACTTTTATGGAAGAGGATGTACCAGTACCCTAAGGAAACTTTAGGTCATTCTCTTATGGAAAACTTCAGACAAAATTATACATTTGGATCACTCTAAAGAAATAATGTGCATAAAAGTTTATTTTTCCTTTAGACAAATCTTTAAAAGACATACAAAAGAAGAGTATATCCCTTCCAACCCAATACCATCCCACCCTGTAAAAAGGTTTTCACATGAGCCTCCCCTATCACCGTGCAAAGCACTCTTTAAATACAAACCAAAATAGGTGACTATGGACAAGAAGCCTCTGATGGAAAAAGGGTTTAAGAGACTAACCCGCTGAGATACTGAACAGGTCTGCTGGCAGCTAGTACCAATTTGTGGTATGACTAGGCAAACCCATCAGGGTACTGAACATGCTTGTTGGCAATGGGGCATTCTTCCTGGGGAAGGAACCTCTCACTAATTATCACAAATACCCCACCAGAGTACTGAACAGGCTTGGTGGAAATGGGTTCTCGTTGAAAATGTCTCATCTATACTTGTCTGATTGAAAAATTCACTTTTTGTCATCCAAAACAAAAAGAGTAAAGGTCATTATTGACTTTCATGAGATACAAAACTCCAGATTAATCAACAACATAATGTCCATTTGAGAATCACCCTAAGTCAACTTATCGGTCTAACATCTAAAGCCTACACTATCTAAGAAGGAAACTTCTTAAGAGTGGAGCCCTAACTAGGGATTCTAATCTACTTATATTGTGAAATTATCTATAATAACCAATGATAGTAAATCTTTGAAGAAAGTTAGGTGGGATCTGTTCTTCTAGCAAACATATATGTATTCCCCTGTTTCACTACTGAATGCTACCTCTTTCAATAATCCATTAAAACAAGGGCAATTTCATTTTTGGCATGAGATGCAAACATATATGTATTCCCCTATTTCATTGTTGAATGCTACCTCTGTCAATAATCCATTAAAAGAAGGGCAATTTCATTTTTTTCTAGCATGAGATCATATGTTAAGTGATAAGTTGTACTTCTAAAATTTGATTGGTTTCTTTTGCTCTTATCATCTTTCTCCATTATGATATAAAATGATTGAATCTTCTTGCCTACAGAAATACAACATCTTCGGCATGGGGTTTAGGTCAAAGAGCCCCTTCAAAACTCTTTTCCAAACTCATATAATACACTTGTAGAACCAAATACAAAGAAGATAAGCACAAAATAACAGAAGTACAGGACATTCCCGTACCAAGTTTTCAAGAAGCTTGAGTCTAAAAGGATGAATCCTAACAATTTACAAGCAGTCACACATGCTATGGGTATCGATCATACAAAGGTGAAAGCAAAGGTAAAATGGTATTTATTTTCCTATGCTCATAAAACTACAATAAGTATGAAAAGATATACTAGATCTTTTGACCTTAGTATTAAACCCGTGCACCTATCCCTCATACCTATATGCCTAAACCTAATTAATCCTCTCATGGCTCTTGAACATGGTTAAAGGAAAAAATCATATCAAAATATGAAGCATGCATAGCAATGATAAGACATGAATATATTTCATCCTTAAACAATTCACAAACCCATCTTATATCATGAACCACGATCCAACATTAATTTCACCCCCCGAAAGTCCAATCACCTATTCCAAAATGATTCCCTGATACTCGACGTCTTATCCTCATCATTACAATAACAGGTAGATATGAAATGGCTTATCTGGTGGCGAAGCCATCTAGATAAGCCTCATTTGGTCATAATTTTTCCTTGCAGCACCCTCACTTAAACTTACCATTCGCAACACCATCACCATATTTCCCCTTGTTGTGAGCTTTTCTCCAGTTACAAGCCTGCTCCTTTCCGGTACCAAACCCTTCATCAATTAACTAAACCCTTGTGCTACAGCCCAATTCTTTTCTCAACTTATAATGATGGTCGTTACTAGACATGAACCGGTTTTCCAAATTTATAGGGAAACCGAGGGATACCAATTATGTCAAGAAAAATATGCTAGATTGGGGTGGATACCATTTCTGGAAAAATTTACAGGCTGGAACGAGAAGATATCTCAGGAATTTATACAAGGTTATGACAGAGAGATTGCACATATAGGCAATCTACAACTGATAATTAATGAAGCAACCGTAAGGGAGGTTATGGGTCTACCTAGAAGAGGAGCTAAATACTTCAAAGGTGTAGGAATTAACAAAGAAATGTGCTAACAATTCTTGAAGGTGGATCGTTAGCACCTTGACTGGAAGAAGGGGATCCCTAGGAACTACATCAAAGAAGAATACCATCCAATGATTACCAGTCTTCAATGATTTGTCACCTGTGAAGGCAGGTATGTCATGACTTTCATTTATCACCTTAGGCTTCTATTGAATTTTGAAGGAGGACCTGAAATTGATTTTCCATATTTTCTATGGACGAGTTTGAATAAAATGGTAAGAGGTGTTAAATCCATCTCCAAAATAGAGAAGACTAGCATCTACCATCAAGGTCTCATTAAAATGCTAGTTTTGCATGAGCTTAGGAAACAGAGGATTAGTTGGAAAACCCTTATCACACAAAACCTTCCCACAGAAAACAAATCTGTGGAGGAAACCCAGCATGGTCCAAAGAAAAGTAAGTAACCCCAAGAGAAAAAGAGAAAGAAGGATAAGAAAACTCCACCATCATCTAGGGAAGTGAGCCAACATGAAAAGGTAGGGTCCTTTTCCATAGACAACAAGACTTCTAAAAACTCTGAATCAAAAGGTAAAAACAAATTAGTAGAGGAGACTTCAACGGTGGCAGTTGAGAAAGAAGACCATTTGAAAATGATGAAGAAAAGGAAGCATAACTCATAAACTAAAAGTAAACAGTCTGTGGCACAACCCCCTGTCACCATTTCACAATTAGAAAAGAAGAAAAGGAAGCCTATGGGCATCCCTGATCCGGTACCTCCTTGTAAAAGAACCACGAGGAGAATGGCAAAGAAGGGAAAAACAATAGTCAGTCCTCATACACAAGAATATCCAATCGACCTTACCTCCCCTTCTGAGGATTTACCAATCCAAGATGACATCCCTAGTCTGACCGAGGAGCAAGCCACTATTACTTTATGTGGGATGAGGGAGGAAGTCAAGGAAAGGGACTACACCCAACCAACAATGGTAGAATCAACAAACAAATTGACAAAAGAACAAATGAAGAAAAGGATTGGGGAATTGCAAAAACAAAATCAGGAACTCTAATAGGAAGTGAAGGAATACCAACTCTTGGATAGATATATCAAAAAGGAAAATGAGCAGTTGAAGGAAACCAACCAACAAGTTCAATACAACCATGAAGAGACCTCTAACAAGCTCAAGAAGGTATTACGACTCCTACAATACATTAGGGTCATCAAAAGGGAGCTGAGAGAAGAGGCTTCAACCATCAACATCATTGATCCACCAAAGTAAAGAACACAGTCTCATGTTTTGAAAAATTTTGGTTTTGTTTTCAGTTGCATGAGGACATGCAATGATTTTGGCATGGGGGAATGTTGATTCCCAAAATTGACATTCCCATTACCCTATTATACTCTTCACCTATACCTTTTTGGCCTACCTAAATCTTGAGTGAATGACAAGAACGCTACCAATTTCCAGTAATAAGGTCATAAGGTAAAGTATGGTTAATTCATGCAATTTGTGGTTTATTGAGTTAAGGAATTAAATATTTCATGTACTAATACTCGATTTGTCATATGTGAATCCTTGACCTCTAGATGTCTAGCGTTCCTGTACCAGCTCAGCTATCCGGTACCTTCACACCAAGACTGTTGTTGTTCGAATCCGATACCAAATGCATCCAGTACTAAATCTTACTTGTTGTGATCTGGTACCAACAAAACGCACTGTTATGATCCAGTACCAATGGCCATGCTCTGTCATGATCTGGTACCACCTTTTACGCTATGTCATGATTCGGTACCATCTACCTGTTACGATCCGGTACTAATATGGAAGATCCTAATGCACTAAGTTAAGTGCTAGATCTCGCCTAATTCAATTGGTGGACATCTATTTGATATGATAAGAATAGTTTGTTGATTGCCTCATCCTCATGCACTTTGTGTCATGAGGATGAAGCTAAATATATAACCGAATGATTAAACTTAACAACTGATTGATTTGAAAATCACTTCGCCTCCTTTTGTTTCGTGATTCAGACTATTAAATAGTCGTGCAAGGATGGTAGAAGGGTAGGAGAGTTAGCATATCAAAAATATGTAAAGCAATGTATGATAGTACATAACATATCCTGAGTGAAGATTAATGGAATGTCATTTTATCTCCATTTTCTGATTATCTATGATTAAGAATGAGTTGAATTGTTAAAGAGAGTTTTGATTTTATGTTTTGAAGTGTGAGTGAGAGTAATGTGTGTGTTAAAAGCAAGCTTCCTGTAGAATTCAATAGATGACCTATTGAAGCACCAAGGGCCAGCGACCCAACAAAGGTCATCCTCTTTGTAGATTAGAATTAGTATTTTTTTTCAGTAGTATAAACATTGAATCAGCTAAAGATTTAACTCTGTTAGATGATAGTAGTACATCTTAGATTAAGATTTCCATTCTATAATTACTTAGAGATATTTAATTGCTCTATTTTTGCATATGCCCTGTTTCTGTTCTCGTGAATTTGATTTCCTTGAGTGATCATAGATGTTGGTAGCAATATTCAAAACTACTTGGATAAGAACTAGTGAATTTCATTGTGAACCACAATAGAACCAACATATTGACTATTGAACTCCCATGCTATGTTGATTGATGTGTGATTTCCTTTCAAAAAGTGTGGATTGCATAGTTAGTTTTCTAGGTTAGACATCAGAGTTGATCTATCAAACCAATTCCATCTCATACTTGCATGTGCCATAATGGACTAGATAGCATCTCTGTGAAAGACAACAAAAGTGCATTGTAGTTTGCTATTTTGATTTGTTTTCAGCATACATAATCTAGTTTGATTCTATACTCATGAAAATAGAAATTACCTTTATTACTGGTGTCTTGTAACTCTATTGATTACGAATCCCAGATTGATAATTAATGAGTGCATTATATTAGACATATAAGTAGCACAACAGGGTCCATGGTAATGCCACATTGGGACACGATGAACCCAAGGAGGCACCCAACAGTGACGTAGAATACACATTTGAGGGGATTCAAGCGGATGTTGTACTGACGACACCTTTGGAAGATGATTCGTAAATAATTGAGATGTTGAGTGTGTTTCTTGGATCGAGCTGTGAGTTCATCAAAGTATGCAAGAATGATATGAGACAAATCATGAAAGATGTATGTCATGGCCCGTTCGAAAGTGGTGCCATCATTCTTGAGGCCAAATGGCATTACACGATATGCAAAGGTACCCCAAGGGGTAGTGAATGTGTTTTTGTACTGATCGGCTGGGTGAATTTGGATTTGGTTGTAGCCAGAGAAACCATCCATGAAGGACAAAACATCATGATCTGCGCAATCATCGATAATTTGGTCGATGAAGAGCATTGTAAAATTGTCTTTTGGACAAGCTTGATTGAGGTCGCTAAAGTCTGTACAGACACGGATAGTTCCCTATTTTTTGTTGATAGGGATGGGATTGGAGACCCATGACGTATATGCAATGGGGTAGATGAACCCTGCAGTGCGTAATTTGTCAATCTTGACTTTGATGACCACTTCTTTGGATGGGTGTAGCTATCGTTGTTTTTGATGGATAGGTGTGATATCAAGCCAGGTGTCTATGCGATGTTCGACAATAGAGGGATCAAGGTCAGGCATCTCTGTGTATGACCAGGAAAAAATGTCCCGATATTCCTGGAAGAGGGATTTGTAGGTGGTGATTTCTTCAAGAGAGCACGCAATACCAATGGTGATTTCCTCTATAATTCTGGATTTGATGGAAATATATATTTTGATGGTTGGGGAAATATTGGCCATATTGCCTTCCTCAAAAGCGTCGGGGGTAGAGATAGGGTTATTGAACCAATCTATATGCCCTGATGGGAGAAAATATTTGTTTTCAACTGCGTATATGGGTTGTTGGTTAGGAGGCGTGAAGGATTCCTATGGAAGAAAGAGCGCTCTGTGGTGGAGAGCATCCCATGGGCAATCAGGAGTAGTTAACTCCTCGAGGATATGTTCATCGCAGTGAAATTGTCGTGAATATAGGGGATCAAGAGGAGTGACATCAGTGACTTTCACTGTGTCGTTGTCTCATGATGATAAATAATTAGGGGGATTGATGCAAGGAGATTACGATGGTTCACTCAACATAAACCAAATATCAAGATATTGTGGGTTAAAAATGATAGTCAGGCATAAAATTTTCGTAGGAAAATGAACTGGAGAATTGGGGGGATTTGGGGGTAAATCCTCGTATAAATCATCTAAGAAACATGGAGGAGTAGGGAGTGATCCAGGCTCAAGAGAAGTAATATGAAGAACCTCTGGTGATGAAGTAGGGTTAATCACCGATTCTGCAGGGGGGGTAGGATTTTGAATCAGGGCCATTTGGCATTGTCTGTATTCAATGATCATAGGACATTGGTACGTGAAATGATCTAATGATTCACAAAGAGAGAAAGGGAACCTCATACATTCATTGACTGAATTTGTGACATAATGTATGCCCGTGGCATTGGTTGAGGATGATGCAGATGGACTGGGTTCTTGTTGAAATCTCTAGCGTACTTCTTCTAGCGTTTGTCAGAATTGGGGTAGCACTGGGCAATGTTGTGTATAATGGCCATATTCGGAACAGATGGCGCATGTGAATTTGGTTCACAGTCCTTTGTTACTGGTGTTCTGGGAGATAGCGGGAGTACTGGAGGAAGTGACGAGTGGTGGAGGTGCTCGAGGGAGTTGAATGAGATTACATAACTCAGGGAGATATGGGCACTTGTTGGTGGGGTGTCCATATTTCTCACATAGCGTGCAAGGAGGTTGGACACGTGGGGGAAGTGGAGCAGTGGGCTCCTTCTTTTTTCTTCTGTACCCAGCTATAGCAGGGGTGGTAATGAGTGCGGGTGTGGTTGAGACGATGGGGGTAAGTATGGGAATCTGCATCGGGATTCCTTCAGTTTTTGGAGGGAGGGATGGTTGAGGGACCATCTCAGGTGGATGGAGATACCATACTGGAATTGATAACACCATGTTAGTAAGGGTGAGCGTTGCGGCTACCTGGAAAGCTTGTACACCTGGTGGGGGGTAAAATAAAGGGATTTGGGTAATGGCTTGGGGGAATGTTTCCCAAACTGGGATATGGCCCTAGGGGAGGGGAAGATTAGGAATGGGTAGAGTTGAACAAGTTCCAAGAGATTCCTAAGGAAGGTATTCTGCGACTAATGGGACGTCAGGGGAAAAAGAGGCCTTGGTGGGAGGGAGAATATCTTTAGTTTTGTTGGATGAGACAACACATACTTGAATGGAAGGATGAATGAGCAGTGGTGTGCCATGGTACGTCCCAAGCAAGGATGGGTATTTTAAAATTCTGGGGCCCATCTTGATGAGTGGGTATGTATCAGGATTAGTGTGGACGAATGGGAGGATATTATCGATGTTGGCAGAAGGGTTAGGCTCATAATGTGAAACTTGATTGATGGTAATGATATTCCCATTATGGGCGAACATCATGGTTTGAAATACAAAAGAAGCAACTGCCTTCATAGCATACATGTAGCTACAACCGAACAAGATATTGTAATTGAGTGGGGCATCGATAACCTCAATATCAATGAGAATGGTTTTTCCCCCTAGTTCTACAGGGACATTTTGGAAGATCCCTTCAGGAGAAGATGGCCATCCATAATAAGCTCTTAAGGTAATGGAAGATGGTATGAGTTTGGGGGAACCAAGTTTCTTCCATACGGATTTGGACATGATACATGTGGATGCACCTTCATCAATGATGCATCGATGAACGGTAATGTTCCATATTTTTACAGGGATTTGAAAAGTGATAAGAGTGGGGAGGCAAGGTTCTCCACTGTCGAGATCAAATTTGATGATTTGAGTATCAGTAGGGTCGACTGGCCCCAGGGCAGAAAGTAATGAGTTCCTCTTAGTGGGACAAGTTTGAAGGACTTCTAAGACTGACATGGAATCTAGAGATTATGCCAAGTCATCGACCAAACTGTAACTATGAGCCTCCCTAGCCTGAGGGTTGTGTACATTCCTACGTAATGGGATGCGAGGAATACAAAGGGGTATTTCCATATTAGGGTGAGGAATCATTAAGGGGGGTCCATTTGTGACTGGGGTTGCTTCTGAGGTGGTGGGAGAAGACTCAAGGGGTGTGCTATATTGACGAATGTGCATTTGCAGAAGTACTTCTTCCTCACTGGTGAGGAGGATAGTGCGATCGGTAGGATTTCCCATATTGGGATATTGTCCCAACTATGGTGGGGTAGGTTGCATGTCTTGTTGGGTATTTATCACCCCTTAGTGTGGAATGGGGTTTTGTAGCACAGATGGAGGTGGTTGCTACACATATCGTTGTGGGGCCTACAGAGGGGCAGGCAGTGTTGAGGGATGTGGTCCATTCACAGAGTCTTTCATCCATTTAAAGTCAGTGATTTGGGGGAAATGGTGAGTATAGTGACCAAACTCACTGCAAAGGACACAAGGGAAGTTTGTCTGAATATTGTTGTTTTTCTTTCCTTGGCATTTGTTATTATTTCCCCCTTGAGGGTTCAATTTTCCTAGATTCTAGTTGCCCCCAGCTAGTTGGTTTTGTTGGGGATGGTTTCCTCCTTGCCCTGGATTATTATTGTTCTAATTTTTTCCTTTATTTTTGGAATTATTCAACTGATGGGTCAGGTTGGCCATATTCAATTGTTCAAAATTTTGGTATTACTGAATGGGAAAGGGATAAACAAAATTAACCCCAGTGTGTGGGTGTCCTTGTGGTGGATCCATGGGTTGTGGGGGACCAAGAAATGGAAAGTACAGATTATGTTGTGATGATTCGTAGGGTACATATGAAGGTGTGGTTCTTTCACTAGTGCTTAGGGTATAAGTTATGGTAGAGGGAGTACCAGAACTTGGTTGGATAGGTGGGCATACTGTGGGTGCCGACGGGGGTCCATTTATGGGTGGAGGTAGGGTAACAGGGTATGGTTGTTGATAAGAAGGAGGAGCATAATAAGGTATTCCTCCATATGCTGGTGGATACTGAGGGGTTCCATACATTGGTGGTTGTTGGGGATGTGAATTGTGGTGTGTAGTGGTACCAATAAATCCATCCTCTGAGTGATACATCCCAGGTTTGTCCTAGCCAAATGGCATGGGTCTTGGGGCATCAGGGAGTATTGTATATAAGTATCCTGACTAGCAATATATGAGTTCGAACTGTTGGGCCTTGCTAATGGATTCTTCTTCAGACTAGGGGAAGGTGGCAGCCACGTATTTGGCAAGGAGGTAAATAAGTGATTTGAGGAACCAATTGAGACATTGTTGTGGAGTAGCTTTAGCTTTACAGAGACTATGTCGCCGACGCCATTCATGAATGTAGTCAGCGATGTGCATGGTCAAAGTTTGTTTAAATTCTGAGAGTAGTTCAAGGCCATTGTCATGATGAATTGGTAGTTGAAAGAAGGTCAAGAATGCTTTGGCCAAGGATTCAAAGGTCACATAGGACCTATATTTTTCTTCTACATACCACTTAGTTGATGGACCAGTGAGTGTACATTGAAATAGCCTCAATCGGATGGAATCATCTGTGATTTTATTTCAAGAGAACCATAAGTGAAAGGTCATGATATGGTTGGCGGGATCGTCTCCTGGTTTTCCTTCAAACTTGGGGATGTCTGAAGGGAGTTTGGTAGGCATTGCATGCCATGCGGGGTTGTGCAATATAGGATCATTGGTAAGTTTAGTTAGATCTGGTATGTTGAGGGAAGCCAAGTAAGGCATCTGAGGTGGTGGTGGAGGATTAGTTCCAACCATAGTATGAGTGTTTTTCATACCTAACCCTTGAGGGGGACTAGGTGGGTTTGTACTTCCTCCTTGAGAAGAAGTTGGTCCCCTCCTTCCATGGAAAGGAGGGTGTGGGTATGTTTGACCTTGGGAAGTGGACCCAAGTAAGGTGGAACCAATAAAATCTTATCCTAATATAGTGGCACTCAAAGGGGTGTGAGAAGGTGAAGCTAATGAGTCGGAAAGACTAGGAACTCCCCCTAGAATAGGAGGAAGATTTAGCAGGTGTCTAGAATGACGGGGGTTCTATGGGTCCCCTATTATGTCCAACTAGTTGAGTGGAGGTGTGCGAATGGTGGTGAGAGCAATAAATAAACAAGAGCCTTTGCCACAATTTTTGAACCTTCACAATATATTTCCCAATTAGATGTAATTAGAAGGGCATCATACATAAAGTAATTTGATAAAGAAGCATATATGTAGATAGGTGGATTTTGTCCGTGTGGGAGAACAAAGAAAACAAATGTTCGTGTCCTAAAAGACGTAACGTATTTCCTCTCAAATAGCATTGGACCTTCCAATAGCACTCAACAGTGGGGTCTAAAGCCACTGGAAGAGAAACTAGTGAAGGATGAAGAAATCAGTTATAATGAGAGGTAGAGAGGGCATATCCTGAAAGAGATGGAGATATTTCCCAATAGCTGCACAAAATTTGATCAAGGTGAAATTGTAGCCCACAATTGCCACTTGGGTGGATGTCCTAAATTTTGGTCACTAGGTACCTCGGTCAAAGTGCGACGTTTAGATTTTTGGCCTAAGAAATGGGTCACGGGATGGATCCCGTCCAAGAGGTGGGTGCCTCAAGGGGGGATGCACAGAACAACTAGACCTCGGCCTTCAACCCTTCACAGGTATCTCCCTGCCTTATGGTGTAGGAACACTTGACTTGGAGGATTTAAAAGTTCCCTATTTGTCAACTTCTATTGTTTTGATGATGTGAGAACTAGATAACGGGGAGTTATTTGGATGCCTATCCCCGAGATCCTACAAAGACTAAAAAATTTCTTTTGGCACCTCCTATGGAGGAAAACTTAGTGAGTTTTTAGAAAGATTTTAGGTGTGGTTGTTTGAGACATTGGGGGTGTAAACCAACCTCGTTGAAATTAAGTGAGAGTGGATAGTCTCTTCAAGAGAAGGGGTGGGGCATTTCGGAATCCCAATGGAGGAAACTTACTTCAACCTCCATGATTTCTAGATAAGACTATGTGAGTGATTTGTGAACTTTGTGTGTGAACAAGTGAAAGTGTGCCATTTTTTTAATAATTTAGGTGTCACCTTGCTGCATGTGGACTTCACTTGGTCCTTACAAGTTTTGATTACCTAAGTTACTATGTGTCATTGGTACAACCTTGCAGAATTTTAAATTCCCTAGGAAACTAGCATATGGACATGTGGGTCCTTACTATTCCTTTAACTCCCTATTGTAATTTAATCTAAGAAAGCTTTGAAACTATCCTAGATTGTGGACATGTGGGCATTTATGGGCCTGTTACAAAAACTTTAAACTTCCCTAGTGATTTAATCTAAGAAAGTAAATTTCAACACTATCCTATCTTTGTATCATGTGGGCATGTATGGGTCCTTACAATTTTAAGATGTGTTTGAAAAATAAACTAAGAGGAGTCTCGAGGGGGGTTGTTGTCCTCTCCTAAAGATTTTGTTTTTTTAAGGGAGATGAAATTGTCCCTCAACCTCTTTCTGATTCTCAAGATCACTTTGGAGCACGAGAGAAGAGCATATTCAATTATTGATATCCAATTTTTGGTCCCAATGCAAGTTTTAAATGTGATATAGAACGATTCCCACTTAACCTTTAATCAAAGCAAGCCATCTGTGTGGCAACATGAAAACAAAAAGAGGAAAAAATTATAATTTTAACCTCGTAAGTGCCTATATTTTGACTAATCCTTTTATATGAAGAGGGAATGTAAGTGTGGTGCAGATTACAATATGCATGGAATCAATTTTAAGAAGGCTATGGGCCCTCCACAGATCACAAAAAGCTTACAATGTGTATTTTTCTGCACAGGTGTGTGGGTCTCAGAATAGACAGAGGCACTTTGAGTGCCAATGCACGAACTAAAAGAGACTTATGGGTGCAGGTGCATAGAAGGTGCTGAGTAATACAATGGTTTTGGCTCATGTGTGCATGATGCACAACTGTGGGCCGATAAAACCACGCACACCTGTCACATGGATGTGACGAAAATTCTGGATGGAATTCTCTTAACTTAGCTTTGAATTTGATGTTTTGCAGGTCGCCTTGGGTCGGTTATGGTACCTGCAGGTTAAATAAACAGAAAGAAGAGCTAAAATAACCCAAATGGGGTAGGAAATTAATACCTTTCCCCAGTGGAGTCGCCAATTTGTTGCACCTCTTTTGTCACCTAAATGAGCAAAATAATGGTGCTTACAAGCCTAGTTGGTTCAGCTAGGCAAGACAACAGTAAAGAACAGGGTTAGAAAGATAAATCATAAAAGATAAGCAAAGAATTAAACTAAGAATGATAAAAACAATTAAACTATAGTGCATAAGAACATAAGGACAAGGAACAAACAAGACTCATGCCACCAATGGAAAGGATTGTATTAGTGGAAAGAAAACACCAAGAATAAATAGAGACTTTGGGTCCCCTCTTCCTCCAAGGGAGGGCTCTTTAACCCCCAAATATTGAGCTCTTATTACAAATGAGAAACTAGGATGAAATGGTAAAAAGAATCCAAAGCACATTCATTCTAGAGGCGATATGAATGGCTAAGTGTAATGGTGCTAGCATACTCTTGATGAGGAAAGAGGATATTCCAAGAGAATACCAGCAGCATAACAATATAAATGAATTCCCTTGAAAATGTAGTGCACCCATGGCTTCCTTTTATAGCATAACTTTGAGTCATTATTCAACCAACTTTTAGTGTGAACAAGGGGCTATTTAGGGCACCTTTAGGTCTTTGACCAGCCACCCAACTGGATTCAACCGAGATTTGGATGTCAAATCGACTTGGAAGCTGAACCAAAAGTGGGTGGGAGGCCAACCAATATCATAAATGTGTTGTTCTGAGTTGTGTGCAGCTTTTTGAGTCCACAGTCGCGCATCGGGTGCATGTGCTCTTTTCCGGCATTTTCGATTGGTACACGTCCGTGCGCTTCCTGTATATCCTTAGTGCATGCTGATTTTATAACTGTTTTTATAGTTTTGGACCTTTTGGAAATGCATTTTTGGTGATTTTTGGTCCATGGGTGAACTAAGAGTTGTTTGAAGATGCTGGATTCCTGTAACCATTTGCGAATGAAATTTCAGTGATAACAATCCCTATTCACACTGCAAATCT
>ML793160.1:352012-379245 GCA_009831015.1 Picea engelmannii
TATAGTTTTGGACCTTTTGGAAATGCATTTTTGGTGATTTTTGGTCCATGGGTGAACTAAGAGTTGTTTGAAGATGCTGGATTCCTGTAACCATTTGCGAATGAAATTTCAGTGATAACAATCCCTATTCACACTGCAAATCTTTGTCAACATTTTCTCCAATATCTTGATGAAATCTTCGACCATCCCATTCTCTTGTGGATGGTAAGGGGAGTACTCTTCTGATGGAGGACTTCAAATTCCTGATTCAAATCTTCAATAGTCTTATTAATAAAGTGTGATCCTTGATCGCTCATCAGGGTCTTTGGGCATCCAAAACTAGTTATGATATCCTCAAATATAAATCGCACAACTATAGTTGCACTACATTCCTTAACTTTGCTTTCTTCTTCCCATATTGTCAAATAATCTATTGCAGTAATGATGTATCTAGATCTTGTGCACTTCCTTGGTGGTTTTATAGGTCCCATGAAATTAATTTCCCATTTATCAAATGCTTGTAAAGTTAGATGTGGTGTTAAAGGCATCTCTTCTCTTCGGGAGGGATTCCTAATTCTTTGGCATACATCGCAGGCTTTATAGTATTCCTTGGCATCTTTATGTAAAGTAGGCCACCAAAGGCTAGCTCTAAGAACCTTTTGCATTGTTTCTTTCACTTCGTAGTGTCCTCCTGCGATGCCTTCATGTGATTATGATAAAATCAGTGGTATTTCTGCCTCCATGACACATCTCCTCAGGATCTCATCAAGTCCCATCTTGTATAATTGTCCACCTATAACTGAAAAATCTGCAGCGCACACTACCAGTTGTTTTTTCTGGATGATTATATATTCACTAGGTTTCATTTCTATTGACAGGAGCTGGACTATCATAGTGAAGTGGTCATCAACCCTTATAATGGCCAACAACTGTGCATCTGGTAGTGTATCCTCCAAACTAGTAGGTTCCTCTCCATGCTCCAACCTAGACAAATGATCAGGTCCCTTGTTCATTCTCCCTAGCTTGACAATAATCTCAAAATCATATTCCTGAAATAACAGTAGCCATATGAATATTCTTCCCCCTAACACTGGTTTGTTGACTAGGTATTTCAATGCAGAGTGATCACTGAACATCTTAAAGTGGCCTCCCAACAAGTAGTGAAAAAACTTCTACATCGCGTACACCATGGCTAAACCTTCTCTCTCAGTGGTGGTGTAATTTATTTCAGTTGTTGAGATATTCTTGCTAGCAAAGACCAACAGGTGGTCAATATCTCCTGCTTATGGTTGTACTAACAATTATCTTAGTGCAATAGATGATGCATCGACATGCACATGAAATTACTTTCTCCAATATGGGAAAACCATAATAGGCGCAATAACCATTTTTTGTTTCATTGTGTCGAAGCTTTGTTGACATTCTTATGTCCATTGAAACTGACAATCTTTCTTCAGAAGCCTCTTCATGGGTGTTGTAATCTATGCATTACCCTTAATGAGCTTCCTATAGTATCCAGTATGTCCCAGTGTAGTGTGCAACTACTTACTGAAGTAGAAGGGGATAGATCCGCAATAATGGCAATCTTGAATGGATCTACCAACAACCCCTACTTACACACAATATGGCCCAACAACACTCCAAAGGGTAAAAAGAAGATGCACCTCTTCAGATTTAGGGAAATTTGACATTGCCTGCACTTATCCAACATTAGTCTTAAACATTCAATATGATTTTGTAATAAGCTAAAAACAGTCCAATCATCAAAATATGTTTCCAAACATTTCTGTAAAAATTCCTTGAATGCTTCGACCACCACCCTGGAAAATATGGTTGGTGCATTATTCAATCCGAAAGGCATCACTGTGTACTCGTAGGAACCCCATTCTATTGCAAATGTAGTCTTGCAACGATCTTCCTTGGAAATCCTAATCTGGTGATAACCTGAAAATCCATCTGTAAAGGAATATACCTCATGTCCTCCTACACTATCTAAAACTTCGTCTGTAAACGGTGTAGGGAATGGGTCATGCAAACACACATCATTCAGCTTTATGAGATCTACATAGATCCTAATCTCTCTTGTGTTCTTATCTTGTACCACCATAGGACTAATCCATTTTGACTCCTCCACAGGTTCTATGATTCCTACTTCCAGCATTTGGTCTAGTTCAATCTTAACTTTTTCCTTATATTTGGGATTCAATATGTAGGGTCTCTGCTTAATTGGCCTTGCATATGGTTTCAAGGGGATCTTCATCTCTCCCATGGGCCCTTTTATTCCCTTCATATCAGTGAAATTGGTTGGGAACAATTCCATATATTCATGCAGTAATTATGTGATCTTATCAATGGTGGCATCATCCCACTAATCCCCAAAATTAGCAAGCTTAGGTGCTTGCTCTATTCCAATATTAACTTTCTTTATTTTGATCGGCTTTCCAATGAAAGGTAGTTCAACTCCTGGTCCTTTTATGTCTCTCTGTCCTTCCATTTCTATGATGTTCACATTCCTAAGATCATCGTCATCATCGAAATTGATATTGTAACATCCTTGCAGTTTTTGAAGAGGTGCAATCCATTCATCCTCTTCTTGCTCCACAGGGAGGCTAGGTGCCTCATCAAAGACTTTCTGTCTGAAAACCTATAAATCTTGGTCCACTGTGGGATGTTGACTTTAAAATAAAAATGTAGCTACAAAGTTCTGAATCATACCATACCAATCTGAAGTGGTGAGGCACAGTTTTGCTTGAAGATGCCAATTCATAGGCGTTGTGTCTAAAGTATTGATGAACTTATGCACCCATTGTTCTTGAGGACTGATGCTCAAATCCTCCTCACAACTTTGCACATGGTCCTTCAGACAACTTTGACCTATGTATCTAACTTTGCATCCTTCAATGTTGTCTGAAAATCGCGTTGTCATCAAAGTGTGACATTGCATCCAATCCACGATGTTCTTTTAATGTGTCCCACAACATATTGCTGGAGTATCTTTCAAAGCCTCATCCAGTGCCAACAATATTTGTTGTACTGGTACAACTTCTTGAAATTCCATTAAGAACATTTCTAAATGATTTAAACCATCAAATGTGGGCAAGTTACTTACTTTTGTGCCAATCCAGTGAACTTCCTTGGTCAATATAGCACATCTCTGCACAAAAACTTCATACATTTTGTTTTTCCAATTCTCCAGTGCTTCTTATGAGTTCGATGAGTATGCATTGTCACTTCACCAGCTTAAATTCCCATATGTTGGAGGGTTAATGTAATCTTGTTGTCTTGCTATCAATTTATATATATTCTCTAGCTCATATGTGTGGTCTTCCTCTTTGATAGGATCTATGTATCTTTGACCTTTGTCGGGATCCAAAGGTGCAATGACCCTAAGGCCATCACCTTTGGATGATATTCTTATTTTCTTTAAGTCAACAACAATGGAATTGTTGAAAGCCCAATCAATTCCTAACAACACAGGATAAGGACAACTATCATCAACTATCTCAATCACCTCAAAGTCCACAAATGTTCTTACCCTTTCGATGTCCACAGGGACATGTTCCAGCCTACCAAAGGGGCTAATTGCCTACTGATTAGCCATACAAAGCCTAATAGGGGAATATATCAACTTAGTTTCTCTCATCAGTGCCCAGGTCTTCTTCGTCATAACATTGACCTTTGACCTTAAGTCGAGGACCACATAATCTATATCATAATCTCCAATTTGGGAGTTAAGGTGTAGTTCCTTATTTGTCCTTCTCTTTTTGGATAGTTGATGTACGGTTTTATTCAGTAGAGGATATACTCTTTCTATATCATATTTTCTGATCAAATTTTGTAGTTCTCGTATGGCTTTTTCATCCTTAATCAAATTAATGCAAGTACATAAGAATTCCATAAGTCTTCTTACCTCTTTTCATTCTTCGGGTGAAGCAGGCTGATCAAAGGCCAAGGGAATTCCACATTATCTCACTTCTGGTTGCTCCTTTGATGAAGAAGCATGATCTCTTCCAAACTCTTTTATTTCCTCTTCAAATGTCTTCTTCTCTTTATTTGGATCAAACTCTCGTGTCTTCTCCACATATCTTCTAACTCTTGATTCTTCAGTAATCTTCCCTAGAGTCACCCTATCTTATTCTATAGCAGTGACTCCTCTAGTGATAACAATGAATCTAGGATCCACTCCGCAAGGTTCTGTTGAGATTAGTTGTACTTGTTGGTTCCCTCCTCCTCTTTCCTGAAGTTTGGCTAATAGCGCAGGACAATCTTCTATGACATGTTCAAATGAGTTGCAGTAATTGCAAGTGGTACAAGGGTTCTGACAGTCCCTTTAAGTGACATGGTTGTGCAAAGTTATAACAAATGATATGACCTCAACCTCGGCCCATGCCTCATCCTCGTCCTCTTCCTCTGAATTCACCACGAGGGTTGAAGTTTCCTCTTCTTGGGTTGTTAAACTGTGTAGTATTTCCTTCTTGTTGTACTTGACCTTGAATTCTATATGTGTCTATTGATCTTTCATGCAATATGTCATAATCCCTACAATCTTTCTCATCATGCCCCACAGATTTGCAGAATGTGTAGTAAAGGTTGGTAGGTGTCTGGACATATTTTTGCATGTAATAGCATTCTCCAGGGTGATGTATATTTTTTCATACCTCTCACTAAGGTAAATTAACCTGATTCAAAGGGCTTGGGGCTCTTGAAGACAAGTACTCATGGAATAGAGGAAAATTCTCCTTATCATGACCTTCTGATTTGCATCTGATACACCGAATATCTTCTCTGTTTTGTTTTCCCTTATCTTTCTTCATATCTTCGACCTACAGTGATAAGCTAGTTATCTGACTCAAAATTTGACTCATACATAAGCTAGACTCTCCCATAGGAATTGATTCTAGTTTCATAGCGATCTCCAGCGCCTCAGCTTGCGAAGTGATATTTTGTTGCATCAGAGGGACTCTGATGTGTGGTAAGAGGACAACAATGAACCATTCTTTATTCTGTTTGTTTGGAATTTGAAAACTCAAATGGCCTATCAGGGTCTTAAACCTCTGATCAAACTCCCAAATAGGTTCTTCTAATTTCTTCTTGATTTCTTTCAACTCTGTGGTGCACTACGACTCCAACTTGGGTTTCTTGAATTCTGCAATCAACATAGTCTTGATATCATGCAGCGGTTTTGGCTGGAAAACTCCTTAGACGAACTTCATGTACTAGCTCAGTGTGCAGTCTCTTAGCGTAGTACTAAGTTGAGCTCTCTTAACATCTTCATCAGTGACATTCTTAATACTCCATACAGCTTCGCATAAGAACCAATGTTGATCAGGATCTTCAGATCCATATCCCCTAAAGGTGGGTAACCTCATTTCATCTGCCATAGATCTTCCTATGGTTCCTGAATGAGTATGCACTGAACCATTTGTACAAGTGCCCTGAGTGTTCAGATAACTTAGGTTACTCTGGTTACTCAATTCTGTTAAAACAACATGAGGAGTAATAGTACTTACTTCAACAGTTTGTGCAGTCCCTGAAGTTTTTTACTCTTCTCGGTGAGGTTCTTTAGCCTTCCCTTCTTCTTCCCTAACAGAATTTGAATGTTCCTCATTCATTAAATCTTCTTTTTATCCACTGTAAAACCCTTCTTCCTGTGCTGGTGGTTCATGATTCTTCTCAAACAAGTCCACCAAAGGAACTTCTCTAAAATTTCTCCCACTACACGTGTGTCCGAACTCTATGTCTTTGTCGCTATCTGAATTATTGAACATTATCTTTTTCAATCTGACCCACTATTGTATCTTCAGGATGTTCTTCTCATGCAATAGCATCTTGATCTTCAACTTTATAAAATGTAAAAAATTTCCTCTCGGTCCCTTAAAGAAATATCTCTCTGCTTGGCTATATGATTCTACTCTATCAATAGAAAACTCAGTGATATACCCTCCAATGGTACTATCAAACTAGTGATCTACTTCTCTCAACATGACGTTATCAACTCTCTTGACCTTCTTGATCATCGTCGGCGTCCAAACCACAGGAGGTTTGAGTCTAATCTCAAACTGGGTATCTGCTAATCTGGTTAGCCACTCGTATATCTCCTTATGAATTCCTCCAAAGAAATTATCGTGTATACCAATAAAGATATACCTTCCCAACCAATCCTCTGTACTAATATTAGGGTTCTTATTCTGAGATTAAGCAAATTCCTTATCTTGTTCTTCTATCCACTTCTGAATCTCTGTCTTCAATGGAAACCACCTTGACATTCCTTGAAGAAGATCTTGGTCCCGACAATGGAGCCATTTGTTGGCACATGGGCAGACCCAAGGTTCAGTTCTAACAACTCACCAAAAATCCCTAACTACTGGACCTTTCGAAAACACCTGCAAATTAGATGCAGTCTCACCTGAAGTAGCTATAGGGGTTTGTAGGACACAAGTGTCTAAAACCAGAGGAAATGAAACGTAGATCTAGGGAAACACTCTCACACAGATCTAGTTGTTCTTTATCTTTCTTAAGACTACTGTGTGAACTATATCTCATATCTAACAAAATATTTCATTAACAGTATATCAGATATCAAAAGAACACAACATCAATCACGCACAACAACAAGGTATACGTGGTTCACCCTCTCCCTAGGGCTACGTCCATAGAACTGTGATTTATAATATATTAGATGAAAGCTTACAGGTTTTTCTGCAC
Source organism: Picea engelmannii (assembly GCA_009831015.1). Taxonomy (NCBI): domain Eukaryota; kingdom Viridiplantae; phylum Streptophyta; class Pinopsida; order Pinales; family Pinaceae; genus Picea; species Picea engelmannii. The sequence continues at coordinate 358,697 of ML793160.1, forward strand.
TCTTAGCTTGCAGATCTCTCTCTGTATTTCTCTTCTCCTCTCCCCTCCCTATTCACCCATCTTCAGGGTTGATCTTCACAGACAACTGAAGATCTTACAACACAGACTTCTCACATCACTCAATACTTCTCACAATCACTCATCATACATAATCTAGACCCTATCCTAGGTCCTCTTGACCTTTATTTATACATTACAATGACTCTTGGACAACCTTAGGCCGAAACCTAGGTGTCAAAACCCTAAATACCAAAACCCTAGGTGTCCAAAACCCTAGGTCAACTTGACCCTCATTTATAGGGATTCACCAGCCTGTCTTTCCTTCTTTCTTGTGAGGTGCTCCAAAGCATCTATTAGTGTCTTTTTTCTCTTGTTGAGTCATCCGCGATCCATATTCCTTGTTGATCTGTCTTCCTTAATCTCCCCATCCAAGAGATTGATTTCTATTACTTCGCTCTGTCTTTTCTTCTCTTTTGGCCACTTCGACCCAATATCAGTCAACTTGTTTTCCGTGTAGTTCACACTTCTCGCTTCTTTCCTTAATCTTCACAACCTTCCATAACCAAGGGCCAACATAACCATTCACCAATTATGAAAACATTAGATATAAACTATATCAATTTTGAATGAAATCCATCAATTTGATTCCTATGATTTCGAATTTGTTTGGATCGAGGAGGGAGAATGGTTCTTGAGTGCACATGTTGAGAGATGATGTGTACCATGAGGTGGGAATTTTCCATGATTCATCTCAAATATTCTTTTGGAGATCATGAACCAAATCACAACCCTTGAAAAAAAACTACATAACCATTGTCATTTGGATGTGCACCATCATGTCACCAAATGATCTTCTGATGAATTAATCTTCAAATTACTAAATGTGGTATGGGTTACTAACCCAGTTGACCAACCCTTTGAATGCAAGCCTTGTGCTTTGTTGATGGTGGTTGGATTCATATGAATAATATAGAATTATAAAAACATTGTTATTAACAAAATATAGATTCTTGATTTTTTCCATAAGAGGTAGAACTATCCCAAATATTGAGGTGCTACTAGATTTCTTGTAGATGACATGCATTACGAGATTTAATATAGATGACATGTGCTACCAAATTTCCTATATGCGGTGGACACTACCATATTTTCTATAGAATGTTAGAAATATAGTTGAACCTCCAAATTTAATTACGAAACCACATAATCCATCTATTGATGGGGAAGAATTCACTCGAAAACTGTAAGGGGTACTCCCTGATACACGGTCCCAACTAGACTATGCACCATTTGGTTTAGGAGACCCATACAGAATTTGGCTTCGCTTCCATTGCTATTTTTTGGGGTTTTACTAGTTGTGGTCTGGCCTACTAATGAATATGGATGATGAATATATATGCAATGAAAATATGTAGATGAAGATTATGTATTGAAAGAAAAATAATCTATTGCAAATCTATCCTACCCCATCCTATCTAGGAGCATATTAAAGTAACAAGGTGAGTTGTAAATGAAACCAAACTCTGCATAAGACCCCCACACTGGTAGATGAAATGGAAGTGTAGAATCATAAACAAGTGCATACATAAATATAACCAATACAATCTAAATTATATTTCTTCATACGTTAACAACCCAACAATATTAGGATTTAAAGGTATGTGAAAGAATAATCAAAATTGTAGAATAACATAGAGTGCATAATATTAGTCCATAGGAAAATAAGCATTCATACATTCCATGTGAAAAAAATCCATCCCACTTTAAATAGTTCACAACAAATACAACTTCACACATATATTCTTCTTTCTTGTAGAAAATAGGCTCTGAGGGTTTCTCAATATTCATTAGCATAGTATAACTTCTTGAATTAGTTCTTGGTTCTATACAATGCTTGAAGATCCCTTTACAAAATGGGCATATTCCCTCTTTTATACAATAATTTGGAACTCATGAGTGACTCTTTGTATTCTTCTTAAAGAAGATGTTACAAAAACTATTATGTTTCCTCTTTCCTAGTGACAAGTGTACAATAAAGACAAAATTGAAGTCGGTTGAGAAAAAGAAAAAATGAGAGGTAGGTAATATCAATTTTTTATTGTTATTATGTATTTATTTAAGAAATATTTCCCCTGAGGTATGTTTTCCACACTTCTAGATGATCATACAAAGATACAATCCTATGGTAAGTTAGTTATTCCAGTGTTGCATTGTGCATAGCTATGCTATCTTCGAGGGTGCTCATATCTTTTAACAGTTTTTCCATAAATTCTTGTATCATGGTATGCAATTTGATAGGTTGTAGGAGATGTTGCTCTATCAAATATACAGTAATTGTGGTGGAAGCTTCGATGACTGATCTTATATGATTTGTTTTTTCCTAAACCTTGTCTACCAATTCTTCCATGACCATATTTTTACCAAGCTCGTCTAATACAAGTAGTCATCTCCCTTTAATTAACTCCTACATGACCTTGTGTAGTTTAGAACATACATCCATTGATTTTGTAACCTCTTTATCTTCTCTTTTCCCATCTTGTTGGAAGTAGTCTAGTGAATACAATTTTTTCTTCCTCTCTAAGTTTGATGCTCAATATAGCTCATTTGGTGCATCAAGATTCTCTGCAATCAACTTGTCAATATCGATGACGCATTCTCAGATAATGTTGAATTGAGTGAGTTTTTATTTTATTTGACTATTTTTCTCTATGATTGTGAAAACTACTTGTTGGAAGAGGTGTAAGTAAGCATACATATCTATAATGGCCTCTTTCAGTTCTTTCTTGACTTACTTGACATTGGATTTGAAACTACTCTTACTGATTTCATCAACTTTTACTTGTTGGAGTCTTTCTTCCAGATCCCTAACTATTTCCTCTTTCTCCTTATTTTTCTAGAACAACCTTCTAATATTATATTCATTGGAAATAACGAATGAGGTGCTAACTATAGCGATAGCTATGGGATTTTCCATAACATCCCATGTTATGGGAACTTGTGTGAGGACCGAGATTGGCATCCCTTGAGCTGTTGGAATTTTCTTTACGTGTTCTTGCACGATCTTCCCAGTCTTGTTGTTATAAATGAAGCTTATCAAATTTGGTACTTCACTTGGTTGAAATGGATCCCAAAGCCCTAGTACTAGATTCCTGAATGGTTCCTTTGTGCTAGTGTATGTTGTTGACACTTCTTGGATATCGATATCCATTGGTTGAATGAAATTGTTTCTCATATCAACACCTTTCTTTCTTCTCTCTTCATCAATCGCTTTATCTGTCACTTCTTTGGATGCCTTTTATGAAAATTCTCTTGCTTTTGTTGCTACTTTTTCTGTTGCCTCCTTCCATTTGATCTCTTTTTTTGTTGATGCTTTTTCTTCTGCCTCAAAATTTTCCTTCTCTACTTCAAGATTTCTCTTTTTCTTAGAAACATCATTCTTTTTCTTGGGAAATTTTTCTTTTCTTAATAGTTTATTATCTGTCGGTGTTTCTTCTTCTCCTTCTGTCGATACCAAGTGTACAAAAGTGGATGTGGTAGATGATCTTCCTGATGCTCTTTTTGCTACTTTTTGGGGGGCTTCTTAGTTTTATCCTTCTTCATCCACAATCCACCCTATAGGCTGATCTCATCTCTATAGTATCACATCATCATAGGTTTCTGAATTTCAATGAACTTCTTCCTCTTCCCAAATCTCTGTCGTGTACTACCAAGGAAATCCTACTTTATTGAAATGGTGTTTTAAAACTCCTTTTGGGTCATGTCTTATAAATATCTCCTCTCCAAAATTATACGAAAGTAATATATTTGCTTCATCCCATGCTTTCTTGGTGTTGGAAAATGAGTAGATCCCAACGTACAAAGGAAGTGTCAGACATATTACTTTCTTCCCCCTGATAGAGCACTCCTTCTACTCCATATATTATTGTCTAATACACTACTTCTTGGAGTACTAGTTTATCTAGTATAAAACAGGGGAGAATATGGGGCGATTTAGTGGCACTCTACACTCTGATATAGGTACCATTTTCCATAAGGTACCAATACCCATTCCTCTTTATGACCGTAATATCTTTGTCATTCATGCATGGGGATATATTGCAAAATATGAATTCATATAGAGGGGCCCGAAAATGTTCACAGATATTTTGACATCCTGTTCTGTATTTGTTCTCCTAGAGAAATTTGCAGTAAACATGAATGGAATCCTCAGATGGTTTCCATTTCCATCCCATGTTCGAGTACTAGTGGGTGATGCACATGATATCCAATAGGTAGGAATACATGTGGAAACTTGGAAAAAAAATTGGCTGAGCTTTGACCACTATATTTATGGTGACTGAGAGGTTGGATGACAGGATATCATCCCAATTGAATCATATTCATTCATTTGTGTAGTAATATGTTAGTGGCATGTAAGACAAGGGGAACTGAGAATCATATGTTCCCCATATAACCCACATAGCATGGCCACCATATATTGGTAAGGCTTCCTTAGAGCACTCATGGGGTACCCTCCCTTGGTTCTAGGATTGAAAAGATTTTATTCCTTGTACCATAATCCAAGTGGATATTTGTGGCCACCCACCTGTTCCAACTAGCTCATCTTGGCAGTTTTTTAGTTTAGCAGTTTTTCCTAGTTTTCAGGTCCTGAATTTTCGGGATCGTTTTGAGGACCTAAACAATGTTTTTAGGGATTTACACAATTATCCTATAGATGGAGTTAGATTATTATGAAATAATGTGTATTCCTTGGATAGACCTTTCCAATGGGCTATCGTGCACCTAAAATGGAGATCATATGAAAACGTTACGACCCTAGGAAGTTGATGTACCAACTTACCCCAACAGGGACCACATGAATCTTGGTGCTTAATCTCCTAGGGTTATGTTTTTGGATGTCTAGGGTTTTGTAATTCATTTTTGTATTAAAAAGGTTTTCATAGACTTATTTTACTCATCTTTTGTGAATGAGTGCAACCATCACATCTCTTCTCAAAGATAAGCCACCACCATTCTAGCAAGCTTATTTCAGTCTACATTTTACAGTTTCGGCATATTTATTTATAAATAGAAGATAATTTTTATTGTATATTTGATATTGTTCATTGAATATATGTTTTAATAATATATATCTATTTTCATTTCATTCTTCTCATAAAATCCATATCAATGGTATCAGAGCAGTCTACTCCTTGTCGTTCTTAATGCATGTCACTGAAAAGGTCAAGGTACAAAGAGTTGGGTATCAAGCTTGTTTCTATTGAGTACAAAGCTTCTCGCACACCTAAGTGGCCTTCCATGGTGAGATAAAATAAATATTATGGGATAGGATATCCTTTCAAACGGTTTCTCAAGGAATCCCTCACGCAACAGAGGAACGAGATGATGGATAGTTTTGCGCAAATCCTTCGACAACTACCAACATGCGAAGGATATTGCTCAAGAGGAGGTGTCTCCCCCTTCAAGGTACATATCAAACTTTATATTCCTATATTTGAAAGTCATATAGACGCAAATCCTCTATAAAAATGGTTGAATCTGCTAGAAGGGTATTTTTATGTCCATAACTTTTCAAGTAGAGAAAATATTACTTTTTTTCTCCTTAAAGTCATCCTCCATGTCAAAGATTGGTGGGAGACTTTTTGTGAGAAAAAGGAAACAAAGGAAACCTCATTATTTACAGTCGCACTCACCTGGGAGTCCTTGAAGGATTCTATTAAGGAAAAATACTACCCTAATAGAAGTTATGACGACTTACATACAAAATGGACCACACTGCAATAGGAAAGGGACCAAGCAGTGCCAGAGTTCACAAATATCTTTCATACCTTGCGCACCAAATGGGGTATCAAATATTTTCAGTGAAATACGGTACTCAAGTATTGCAGTGGTATGCATGAGTTTATGGACATCTCATCTTTGGGTTTGGCCTATCGATATGTTGTTAAAATTGAGTAGAAGCTTAAACAAAAATTGTTGCAATTTGGGTCTGGTAACCCCTCACAGTAGAAGGAGGGAAGGGTAGCCCCAACCCATAGAAAAAATGGAAAATAAAATATGGAAAACCTCAGGACAACCAGCCTAAGTTGTAAACAAATAAGGACAATGGAAAGATGAAGAAAGATACCAGGAAGTCATGTGACTTCCATAAGATCCCCTGGCATAACATTGTTGATTTCCACTCAAAGTAGTCATTGGTGGTTGATATGAAATCTTATGAATCAGATGTGGGTTCCATCTCTGAGTTAGAACTAGTAAATGGGATATAAATCATTGACGTGGAACCCAATGCCAACATTTCTACCACTAAGATCCATCCCAGTGAACCTGATGAGATAGAGGAGGAGATCACCTCTTTCATTCATAGATGTGGGTGAACGGAACCCCATTGCATTTATTCATTGATAGTTGTAGCCAAAATAACCTCATCTCAGTGGAGGTCTTCAAGTGGTTTGCTCTGCCAACAACATTGCACCCGCAATCCTACACCATCGAATGGATCCAACAAGGAAGTGATCTTTGTGTCATCCAACAATGTCACCTATCCTATGGCATCAAGCCCTTCAAAAATGAGGTATTGTGTGATGTTTCTCCTCTTGAAGTTTGTGATGTTATTTTGGGCCAACGGTATTTATGGAAATTTCATGATGTATAATAGTTTCCCAGTGTTATTATTACTTTGGAGAGGAAATTGTATAAGATACCCAAGGTAGTCCCACCTACTGTCATTTCCTTGATCTCTGCCAAACAATGTAGGAAGGTCATCTCTCAGACTAGGAATTTTTTCTTCTTCATTATTCACTCTTGGTGTGAGCAAAAGATTGCATCCACGTCCATGAACTCCATGGATGACCTCTCCATGTAGAAAAATAAAGTGGATAAGTTCATGGAAGAATAAAAAGACATCTTCTCCTCACCTACTGGAGTACCTCTGCACTGTCAGTTCAAACATTCCATCGATCTGACCCCCAATGCACCGCTATCCAATGGGATAGTCTATCAATGATATCTTTTATAAAATTAGGAGATGAAGCATTAGATCCAATAACTGCTCCACAAGGGTCACATCCGACCCAAATCATCACCTTTTGGAAGTCCAATCATGCATGTGCATAAGAAATATGGGACCTAGCAACTCTACATTTATTACTAGTCCCTAAATAAAATCATAGTCGGGAATCAATACCCAATTCCCTGAATTGACAATCTCCTTGATCAGATCAAGGGGGAAAATGATTCAGTAACATTGATATGAAGTCTGACTACCATCATGTCCCAATAGAGAAAAAATATGTATGGAAGACTACCTTCAAGTCAAAAAATGGTCTTTTTGAATGGATGGTCATGCCATTTGGTTTGACAAATGAACCAACAAATTTCATGAGGATGATGGATGATATCTTGTGATTGTTCACCAATTATTTTGTAGTGCTTTATTTGGATGATATCCTAATCTATATCAAGACTTGGGCGAAACACTTGCAACATATTCAATAGTTTTTGCACACTTTGTGACAACACAATCTATATGCCAACTTGTAGAAATGATCCTTCAGCATGGACAGGGTCCAGTATCTAGGATACATAGTTGATAAGCATGGTGTGTATGTGGATCTAGCAAAGATATAAGTCATTCATGATTGAATAGCCCCAACCATGCTCATTGAACTTTGGATCTTCTTAGGTCTTACTAATTTCGATTACAGGTTCATGTTGGGATTCTCCCATATTGCATGGGCCCTCAGCCAAGTAACCAGGGATGGTGGTAAGGAAATTTTGTGTGGGGCTTGTCCAAATAGTAAGCATTAGATGATTTGAAGCAACACTTGTTCTCAACCCTAATTCTTTCATTACCCAACCTGCAATAGCCTTTGATATTAAGACAAATTCTTTAGATTATGTTGTGGGTGCAGTTCTCACTCAGCATTACCAACCCGTGACCTATAATAGTGAGACACTATCATATGTCATCCATAAGTAACCTACTTATGATAAAGAAATGTACTCCATTGTGCAAGTCTACCACTAGTGGAGGAATTACATTCTTGCGAAGGAGACAGTCATCCACACTGATCATAAGCTGCTATAGTTCATGCAGAGACAAGGGAAATTGTAGAATGACCACCATCAGAAGTTTTCCACATACTTACAGCAGTTCCACCTCAACATCAAGTATAATATCGGAAGTACCAACAACGTCGCTTATTAAATCAGCCAACCTCCAGTCATGACACTCACCACGATGCTAGAGTCTTGTGGTCACGAGACCTATGAATAGTCCCAACTCTATGAGAAATATCCTGACTTCACCACCACCTACCAAATGTTGGGTGCAAACAAAGTTGTCACTAATTTCCATGTTCAAGAGAGGATATTGTGTCGTCTAGGCCATCTCTATATTCCATCAAGTGAGAAAGTGAAGATTATTTAATAATCCCACTACAGTCGAGTGGTAGGACACTTCAAAATAGATAAGACAGGGGAAGTGTTGTAGCAACATTTCCACTGGATGAAACTTTGACAGGATTTCAACAAGTATATCAGGTCCTGCACTGCCTACGTTATTTCCAAATTGGCCACTAAGAAACAAGCCCTATACACCCCTCTTCCTACTCCTAATAGGTTGTGGTAATTCATCTCAATGGACTACATGTCGGGCCTTCCATCCACCAAGAAAGGAAATGATTATGTTTTTATGGTTGTTGATCATGTTTCCAAGATGGAGATTCTGGACACCTGCAAGAAGAGCATCACAGTGAAGGCCACTGCCAAGATCTTCTTTGAACGAGTGTGGGTACATTTTGGAATACCAAAATCCATTATCTCAAATCATGACAGTCAGTTCCTCATCACATTTTGGTCAGTCCTCTGGTCACTTCTTGACAACAAGATCAACAAAGCCACTACCTTCCACCCCCATAAAAATGGCCAAACTGAGGTCGTCAACCGAATGATCATGCATATCCTACACATGTATAATTCCAAGCACCCCCGCACATGGGATGAGAGTCTTCCCTATGTTCAACACAACTACAACAGAGCCCTACATATCTCAACCAACCACAACCCCTTTCATGTGGGGATGAGATTTCAACCATTGGGTCCCATGGATGTTTCACTACCCCTTATGGCCACCCATGAAGACTCATCCTATGCTCAAACTGAAGCTGAAAAATCCACCTGGTTCATTGAGTGGGTTCAAGATATTTTACATAAATCCAATGGAAAGTATAAGTAGTGCCATGATCAACATCGGGTGCCACATAAATTTCAGGTTGGAGACAAAGTTTGGTTTCACATGTAGAAAGAATTCCTTATAGGGAACCATTAGAAGCTTCATCTACTCCACTATGGAACTTACACCATCACCAAGGTTGTGGGTGAAAATGATTTTGAGCTCAATATTCCCCTATTCCTTGGATTGCGGGCTATCATGTACCTAAAATGAAGATCGTATGAAAAATTTATGACCCCGGGAAGTTGATGTACTAACTTAATCCAACGAGGCCCACATCTCTTGACGCTTCATATCCTAGGGTTAGGTTTTTGGATTTCTAGGGTTTGGGAATTCGTGTTTATTGTAAAAACGTTTTCATAGCCTCATTGTACTTATCTTCCTGTGAATGAGAGAATCCATCACATCTCTTCTTAGAGATAATCCGCCACCATTCTAGAAAGATTTTTTCAGTCTGCATTTTATAGTTTCACCATATTTCTTTATTAATAGTAGACAAGCTTTATTGTATCTCTTCTATTGTTCATTGAATATATATGTTAATAATATAGATTTGTATTCATTTAGTTCTGCTCATAAAACCCAGATCATACCATTTGGGAAACAAGACTTTGGGTGTGTATTCAAATTCATCAAGGAGTTTGTTTCCCACATTTTTAATCCCCTTCTCAATGTGATAGCATCTTTCTAGGTATTCTGGTCAAAATGATGCTATGGATTATTTCCTAGAATTACAGACATATATGTCTTTCAAATATATATATATTTAGTATCCAGGTGATGGCATCTACACAAGGGAATAAAGACGTGTAGGATTCTACCTAAATATTATGGACTTTTTGATGTTCTTGAATATTTTTAATTCATCATGATCCTCAACATCAGTGGAGAAGTTTTTCTTTTTGAACATCTGGTATACATTTACCCATTTAAGTGTTTCTCCTTCCTTTTCTAGAAGTCCATATTTTTCATCATACATATCCCCAACCACTTATGGTTCATCTTCATCTTGTCAGATGCTGGTAGAGGCCTTGGTTGTTGGCGCTTTACTCGCTACCCCTTTCTTGGGAGACATGTCTGAACCTATCAAGAAAATATAGGATCAGTATGAATGTGATATCATAAAATAAATCAAAACTTATCTATTGTACTCAAGTACAGAAATATTCACTCGAGTTAATGCTTGGTTGAAGGTCGTGGTTTGAGGAAGACAAAATGATGGCAGGCATGGTGAGAAATCTAGTGAATATTGGAAGAAAATTACTCAAAACGTGCTCAGAAGGTAAAATTGGAGGGTTTGATGTTAACTCCTCCGATGTAAATTGGAGGAGTTTTTAAAAATTTCTTCGATATTAATCGACCGAGTTGATATTAACTTCTCCAATGAAAATTAGATAACTTGACGACAAGTGTTCCGATGACTATCAAAAATTTTGGTATTAAAGGCTTTGATGACCATCAACCAAGTTGACTTGAAAAGTTTTGATATACATCATCAAGGTTAACTTGAAAGTTTTTGATATGTCATCAGTGAAGTTCTGGGGAACTCCTTTGATGGAATCAGAGTAGTTAATATGAAATCCTCTGATGACATATCACAAAGGTTGATGAGATAAGTCCTGAAAGCTTATGTAAATTTGGGTAAGTTGTGTCTAACTCCTCCGCAGTTAGTCAAATAATTTTACACTAACTATGTTGACAGAAATTGATGGCATTAAAATGAGGATTTGCACGGTGCTTGACACTAAGTTTTGTTGTGTGATTTAAACTAGGCTCGTAAATAAAAATTGAATCTAAGGGCTTGACTTTGCAGATGGATTTTCGAGTAAGGTCTAGGTCACTTTTGTTTTGCATCGATGTTTTGTTATTTAGGGATTATAACAAATGAAATTATTGTTGATGGAAATAGCAGGTCTAGGTTTTCGCAAGGTATAAGTGAATGATTTGACTTGGGAAGGGTTTCTTCATAACCAAAAATCTTGACAAAGGGACAACGTAGGGTTATGGTGGGATGTATGTAAAGAGGATAATATAAATTTTCATGGGGAATCCGTGTATCCCTCAAGTAGCATAAAATAAGGGAAATAACCCTAGCCTTAAGCAGAAACCCTAACCAAAAATTTCAAAAAGGAAAGATCAAGGGCTTACATGTATGCTTTAGGGACACATAGAAGGTTTTGGGAGGCCTAGGAACTCCAATATCGGTGTTTTGTGACCCAAACCCTATTTCTCTCCTTTCGTAGATCAAAGAAAGGATGTTAATTATGAGAAATAATTCACCTATATATATTAATTCGCTCAAAAATTTTCATTAAATGTGGTTGGTGGTATTTACAAAGAAAATCAACAAATTTTGGACTAAGTCCTCCAATGTACATCAAAGAACTTAGAATGAAGTGTGATAAAGTATATTAGAGTGGATGGAGACAAGGAGTTGATACTAACTCCTCTTATTTCATTGGAGGAGTTACACAGTGTTGGTTGTGGAGCTTGATTATATTCCTGATTCAGAGGTCTTTGTTTTCAGCTGTGTTTATACCCCATGATTATTTTATCCCTCGAAAGAATGTAAAATACTCCACACGAGGGAATGCAGAGGGAGGTTACCCTCTCTGTGGGGTCCGGGGGAAAGCGGGCCCCTGAAGGAAAAATTGCCTTGTAAATGTATATTGTAATTTCATTGTAAATCTGGACCATTTATTATAAGGTCGCAGATCTGACAGTAGAAGTTTTGTTAGGATTTTTTTCCCTAGAAGGAAACCCTCTTTTATGAGGGAAATGTATTGTGACTATGTATTATTGTGAATATTTTATTCTGAGATAGGATATTGTGAGAGAAAGAAGAGGAAGTTACAATGGGTTTTTTGTAGGTTGTATCCCTTCATTTGATGGATAATAATAAAAGAAGGACCTGGAAATTTCTCCAGTGGACGTACCCACACTGGGTGAACCAAGTATATTAATGTCTCTATTATATTGTGTATCTTATGTGTTTTATTTCTATATTTGTTTTATTTTATTGCTCTGTGATCCTTTTTTTCTAACACACAGAACTTGGGTGATGGAAAGCTCATCGAAGTAAGAATGCTTATCGGAGAGATTGGGAAGAACTCCTTTGATTTGAATAGGGGGAGTTGAAGGTAACTCATATGATGTACATCATAGGATTTCTGATTAACTTTTCCAAAAACTAAATACTTGTATTGAAATAATTTTTTAAGTGTTTTCTTTCTTGAGAAATGTAAATTTGAGGGAAGTGAAATTTGAAGGATGAGCTTGAGAGCTAAGTAAATAAATTGTTAGAGGATCTTATCAAAGAAAAAAATTAAAGGGGCTCCATTTCTTGAAAGAAATTTACAAATGAATTATAAGAAAAATGGAGGGTGTTAGTGCCCTACACAACACCATCCTAAGTAATCATCGAAATATAGAAAATTATTAAATTTAATAATCACATGTCTCTCTAAGATCTTATGGAAAAAAGTAGATAATATGTGTTGATGTAAAAGATAAATGAATGAGAATGGAAGGTAAATGGGGTGATAAAAAACATAAATGGTCATTGTAAATATGGTTAAATTGAGGCTCAACATCCCCCACACACTCAATTCTTTGCATGTCCTCGTGAAACAAGGCTATAAATGGAAGAATGTTTCTTGGATCATGATATATGTTTGCAATCTCCTGTATGATATGATTAATTATTTCCTTCTTTATTAGAACACTTCCCTATTTTTTTTTCTAATCTTCCTTTTCTTTCTTTATATGTATATTTTATTATTTTCTCTTCTTCTTTTATTTTAGTAAGGCAAGGGTAAACATGACTTAAGGATATGCACTCTAATTAGGTTGGATTGCAGTAAATGATATTTTTTTCCATTCCTTATGATGTATACAGGACATGTAAAATTGGAATGATGCTTTTGCTATGGAATCTGACATAAATACAAGAATTGAATGAGAAAGGTTTATCTTTCCCTTGAGTTCCTCCAAATTTTAACAATACCAAAGAGAAAAGGGGTAATAAATGTGAAAGTAATAAGGAAGTAATGTGTGAAAGGAAAGAGATTCTAGAGTTTAATGTGCATGAATTCCCAAGTTAGATGACTACATTCAAGTAAATATTGATTACCCAATCAACTATTTTTGTACATGATGATCTAATAGACGAACAATGAACTTTGGTTGCATGGTATGGAAAGAGATATGTTGAAGATCAACTGAAAAGATCTTGGACTGTAAAGCTTCTATATGAAGACTAAATGCACTTTGTGGATGGATGAAACAAATCTTCTAATGCTTAACTCTGAACAGAGAAGAATGAATCCTTAATGAACTAATGGAAGAATGTAAATGATGTGGGAAAATGGACTTTTGTGTTGATGAACAAACATGGGTGGTTGTCTTAAGCTATATAACAAGGTAGTCAAATGCAAGGCTGAAATTTTTTTATGTTGCAACCTTACACAAAATTTATCTCTTTGAAACCGCTTCCTTGCTCATTCCAACTGTCAATATTCCCTTTTTATTTGCAAAATAAATCAAAAGGATGCAACTATTGTACATACGATGAAACGATAAAGTCTTGAAGCATTACAATTGTGTGGTACAATTTTTTTCATGTGAATAAATTTGTTGAATTCGAAAATGAGAAAAAAACGTTGGCTTACTAGCCATTGATGTACGTTGTTAACCAACAAGAGACAAATTTCCATTTATGACAAAAAGTGTCAAGGTACCTTAGTGCATTATGATAATCATGAATGAATGTGTTGAATTCAAGTAACTTATAGGATCTAATAGTCAATAGACATTAACGTATTCCCATTACTATCAACGGGGAAACCTACCCTTGATGTATGCAAACTATAATGTACTACAAAAATTATCTAATCTTGACCCTGTACGACCCAAAAAATGTCAGACAATTTAATTTCTTAAATTTTTTATCATTAATTTATCAATTTGGGAGCTCGTAAAATTGTGAGATGTTGGAAAAACAATAATAGGAAGCTAAGATATACTAAACTAATTATATTTATTTCAAAAGGGAAATTTTCTTAATAGGTAATTTCTAGGAGTCAAGATTAAACATCAAGGCTAGATTCAGTTATAGTCCTTTACTTCCATCAAAAATATTCTTGAAACCATATAGTTCTCTTAATTATTCAAATGAATCTAACATCTTATCAAGAATCAAACCCAAAGCAAACAAAAGTTGCAGAATTAAACCCAGAAATATCAAAATTTAATCAAGGTCCCATAGATTGCACTTTGTTGGAATTCCTATAATGATAACCTATTAATATTTTTGGTAGAAATCCACACCCGGCCTATCACAGATCTCCATAAATTAAAAGCATGAAAAGTAAAATAATAAGGAATCACTCAAATCGCGAAACGAATTAAGTGAAATATAAATCAAGCAATTCATCCATAGGAATGCATTGATCACTCAAACTGGAATCAACAAGAATTGCAACTATGTAGTATTCCATATATAAAATAGTATGCAAAACATAAATATTTTAGCTAGAAATGGTAGAGAAGAAATGATATAATCAAAACAATACCAGAATAACACCAGAAATAACACTTTGATTACTGATAGAAATGTTCATTTGCCTCTTCGAGGGGGAAAAATCTAGTAGAGCAGAGCTCTATTACAATAATATCCAAGACAAAACTTCTCATACCCTCTAATCCTATTTATACTAAATATGTCTATCCAAAAGAAAAATCTAGACGAAGATCCTTCTAGAAGAAGAAGCTTATATTAGGTCTTATTACATTTGAATTATTCTTCCTTATTGCTAGGCATTATTAATATTGGCCTTTATTACATGGAAACATATTATTCTACCTATGTGAGGGTTTAGGGATGTTAGGTCCCTAACTTGTCCTCCACCTTAAAAACAACCTTGTCCTCAAGGCTTGAGATGAGGAAATTGTTGTAGAATGGTATTTGGTTCCTAAGTGACATCTACTGGAGTTGTATCTTTCCACTGGACCAACACTTTCTTGACTGTGTGCTAATGTAGATGATGCTCACGCTAGTCCAAAACTACTTGTGGTTGTAACTAGATGGAGCCTTCTTCATCCAACTCGGGAAGGTTGGTTTGAGTTTGGCACTTGGTTCCAATCACCTTCTTTAAGAAGGAAACATGAAAAATAGGATGGAGCTTAGAATGACTAGGAAAATCTAACTGATAGGCCACCTATCCCACACTCTTGAGAATTGTATAAGGACCATAAATTTTGGGCATCAGTTTCTGAAAATGGCCAATATTGAGGGAATTTTCCTTATAAGGTTGCAGTCGAAGAAACACCTGGTCTTCTTATGCAAATTGATGTTCAAAGAGACCTTGATCTTCCTGTTACTTCATGTGATTCTGGTCCATGACCAAATTCTCTTTTAGGGTATGGAGAATAGCCTCTCGAACTGTAAGTGTTTGGTCAACCACATGGACCTTCAAGACACCTGGAAGGTATGAGAGAACTGAAGGTGGAACCTATCCATATACTTCTTCAAAAGGAGTCATGCAGGTAGTTGTATGGTAAGAAGTGTTGTACCACCATTCATCTAGTGGTATCCATTGAGCCCACTGATTTTTCCTTACCACCATTCATCTAGTGGTAGCCATTGAGCCCACTAATTTTTCCTTTTCGATGCAAAACACCTCAAATATGTTTCCAAACACTTGTTTACAACTTCAATTTGACCATCAGTATGGGGATGATAAGTTGTGTTGAGATGCAATTGGGTGCCTTGTAACTTGAACAGTTCTTACCAAAAATTGCTGGTGAAAGTGGGGTCACTATCAGAAACAATAGAATGAGGCATGTCATGAATCTTGAAGACCTGATCCATGAAAAGTTGAGTCATAGTGGAGGCTATAAATCGGTGTTGAAGAGCACACAAATTAACATAATTGGAAAGGCGATCAACTACCACCATAATGAATAATTTATTTCTCGATTTAGGTAAGCCCACAATAAAATACATAGAGATATCCCTCCAAATAGCACATGGAATCAGAAGCGGTTGTAGTGTGTTAGGAGATTTAATTGTTTCTCCCTTGTTGTGTTGACAAACATCACATTTTTCCACAAAATTGTGAATTTCTTGTTTCATACTATCCCAAAAAAAATAATGTTTGACTCGGTCATAGATTTTGGTAAACCTTGAGTGCCTAGCTATGGGTGTAGCATGAAGCTCATAAAGTATCGTGGATTTAAGTTGTTATTGTTTACTTAAATAAAAATGGCCTTTTTAGTGAAGCTCATCATTGTCTCAAGAGTACCCTAGGGAAACTAGAGAATTGGCCAGCAATTGTTGGATCATATGTGAAATTTTGGGACCGTGTAGCTATTCTAAGCGAACAACTTGGAGACCATCTGGTACAATAAAGGATAGGGAAAAAAGGGACCCTTCATCTTCATATTTTCTTGAAAGTGCATCAGAAACCACATTGTCTTTTCTTTTCTTGTAAATGATCTCATAATCATATCCAAAGAGCTTAGTCTCCCATTTGTCTTTCTCTAGGGAGGAAGGGCGTTGTTCCAAAAAATACTTGAGGCTTTGGTGATATATATTAATTTGGAAGCGCTACCCTAATAGATAAGGGTGCCAAATATCCACTGCATGTAGAATAACCAACATTTCCTTTTCATAGATTGATTTTCTGAAATGTCGCTCTGGAAATTGTTTGCTGGTAAAGGCCAAATGCCGACCATATTGCATAAGGACTGCTCCAATTCCTCTCCCAGAAGCATCACATTCCAAGACAAAGGTCTTTGTGAAATCAAGAAGGGTCAGGAATTGAGTGGTGCACATGTCCACCTTCAAGGTTTGAAAGGCTTGATCAGTTGTGGGAGTCCAAGTGAAAGAATTATTTTTAAGGAGAGCAGTTGAGAGGCTTTGCAATATTTCCATAATTATTAACAAAATTACAATGATATCCTATTAAACCAAGAAATCCATGCAATATTTTGAGAGTCTTTGGGTGAGGCCAATCCTGCATAGCTTCAATATTTTTAGGATCCTCCCTGAAACTTGCCTTGCCAAAAAGATGACCCAAGTACTTGACTTCCGAGGCTCCAAAAGAACATTTATATTGTTTGAGGAAAAGTTGGTGTTGAGAGAGTAGATGTAGAACTCAATCCACGTGTTTTCCAAGTTTTACTATAGATGTGAATATCCTAGAATAAAACTAAGACAAAATGACGAAGAAAAGGATGGAAGACATGATTCATGAGGCTTTGGAAAGTAGAGGGAGAATTAGACAAACCAAAGGGCATGACCAAAAACCCATAGTGCCCCTCATGAGTTGGAAATTAATTCTTAGGAATTTCATCCTCATTCATGCATATCTAGTGGTAGCCAGAATGAAAATCAAGTTTATTAAAGAATTGGGCACCACTTAATTCATCCAAGAGGTCATCAATGACAGGAATGTGAAATTTGTATTTAATGGTGAGTTTTTTTATGGCACGAAAGTCGAGACACATGCACAAATAAAATTATTTCTTAAGGACCATGACCATAGGAGAAGAGTAGGGGCTCGTACTAGGACGGATAACACCCACGGTGAGCAATTCTTGAACAATTTTCTCAATTTCATTTTTCTAGGAAAAGAGATGACGATAGGGACGGATGTTGGGAGGAAGGTTGTTAGAGCCAAGGGGAATGTAATGATCATGAAAACCAAGGGAAGGAGGAAGTACTTGGGGAGTGGAAAAAAAAAATTGAAGTTTGGAGAGGATGGATTGGAGGTCCTGCGACACAGAGGGTATCTTAGTGGCTTGAATGGCATGGAGTTGTGCAATAATTCTAGAATGACCTTTTCTGACAATATTTTCCATGTGATGGGAATTGATGATCTCCGAGGAACTAATGGTGATTCCTTAGAACTTATATTGTGGGACCTCTTGGTGGAATTTCATGGTTAATTCCTCAACATCCATGAGAATGGGACCCAAAGTCCTTATCCATTCTGCACCCAACACAATGTCACAACCACCCATGTCAATAGAAAACATATGAGATTTCATGTGGTACTGACCAATTTGGAGACACGCATTTTCACAACGCCCCCCACATTTCATGGACCCGCCAATGGAAATCATGATTTGAAAATTATTGACAAAACATATATAGAAATTAGTTTCTTGGGAAATTCAACGATGAATAAAATTATGGGTGCTTCCACTATCAACAAGAATGATGACCTTTCGATTCTTAATGTAACCAATTAACTTGAGGTTTTTGGGAGAAGACAATCCAATGAGAGAATTCAGGGAAATGATTGTTCGACTTCATAAGGGTTGGAGGGTCGGGTAATGTCAGTGGGTTTAGGTGACTCGGACACAAGGGGGGCCTAAACATATTCTTCCAAAACATCCTTACACATGTGCCCAGGAAAATATGTTTCATCACAGTTATAACAAAGGCCTTTACAATGCTAGAGTCTTTCACAACTCCACATTTTACAAATTGGACTACGATCATCGATATAGAAAATACTGAAAATTATTTGAAGTTTGATGAAAAATGTATACTATTCATGGAAGTAAGTGGGTTTACGGTTCCTTTTCATTATATTGATAATACGGGATGAACCACCAAAGAGTGCCCTGTGTCAAGAGACCTATTCGACAATGTTGTCATTTCAGTGAGATGCAACTTGATAGAAATTGAAAAATCACTATCATCAGAGATAAAAGAAAAATTCACTCGAGATGAATTGTTGGAGGTCATGTATGTGGTGTACCATGAATATTGGAACAATATAAAATGTCAACCTACTTTAAAACGTGACTTTGTGGAAAAATTAAATACTTTAGTGGACCACTTTTGCAAGAAAGTTGAGATACATGGAGAACAGGTTGAAGGTATTTTGGATCAATCAAAATTGTTTCAACAAGCCACACGTTTCGCTGAAACAATGTGGAATAAATTTCAAACTTTTCATAATCCTCTAGAATATCGTGCAATAACAAGATTATGGAATATTCTAGGTGCTAGCCAATAATTACAGGAAAACATATCTGCATATTTCAAATTAGCGGATTTGTGTCAAACAATGATTTTGGGATCAGTGGAGGATGAGATAATGTTTAGTGCACTATCATTTTTTAAGTCAAAGATGAGGAACAAGGTTGATAAACATATGGATATATGTTTAAGATTATATGTAACAAAGTATGACATTACCACTTTTCCATATGAAAGAGCACTAGCTCTTTGGCGATCTGATTGTGATAGAAGGGGAGAAAACAATATAACAAGTTTATCTAATGAACTTGATACAGAACATAATTCTTTGGAGGCTCATAATGATAGTCCATATGGAGAGGGTCTTGTTCATAACGAATAAACTGAGCACCTAGATGAGAACTGGGAAATTGATATACTGTAATATTTGATCTAATCCAATATATATGAGGGCCTAGGGGACACTTATTTCGGTATATGTGTTCCATTGGTGGTGAAAGAAATACTGAATGAAATAGCACAGATGATGTGATTCTTGTGATACGTTCTTCCTCTATTTTTGGAGTAGGTCGGAAATTCTTTATCATAGCAAGATTAATATATGCCAAATTCAGGATGCATTTCAGGTAAAAATAGGTTCTATAACTTATATTTTGTGTTTTTCATTGTAACTTTGGAGCCACATTTTCTTGATGCAAGTTATTTTAAGATTGATGTTTTGATATTTAAATATTACATTGTCTCTTTCTTGTATGTGAAAGGAAATGAAGTTGGAATTTGATGAGGATGGGACCTATCTCTTCACATAGATAGTGTCCTAGTATTAAATGGTAGATACCTTATTTAACAAAAAATCCACTAAGAAAGAATGGGCTCATTCAAGTAAATGAAATTTCTTTGATGTCTTTCTATAATATGTTGATAAATTTTAAAGGTTTGTTTGGTTGTTGCATTTTGGAGCATTTTGTCAAGTTTGGAATTTTGTGTTTTTTTTGGTTAAAAATGTGTTAGGCCCTTGAATGCTTCTATTTCTCATTTGATGTTTGACTGAACCTTTTGTTATGGAATGATTGGCTTCATCTGATTTCCATTGATTCGATGATTTGGGTTAAAGTTAAAGACCTTTGTTGAGTAAAAAATTGTTTTTCATCTTTTTGTCATGACATTTATTTGGGAAACATATGGTCTTAGGCTTAATATATGCCTTTAGTTATTTTGTGGGCACTCAATGTGTTCTCCATAATTATGATTATTTTTTTAATATGTTTGATGGTCAAGGAAATATTTTTTTATTTCCTTTCATTTTTTGGCATGACT
>ML793160.1:379385-395287 GCA_009831015.1 Picea engelmannii
AGTACATGAAAATCACATCAAGGTAAGCCCATGAAAGTTTTGAGTTTGAATTTACATTCTCTTGCAGATTTATCAATGATTATGAATGCATCATGTCATTGATTTAGGTGTTATATGAATGACTTAGTGAGATATTGAGATAATAATGTTTACATGGAGATTTATCTCACTTGGTAACATAGGCTAAGGAAATTTTCTGAATCAATTGTCCTTTGAAATTGTTGACGAAAAGTGCTTATGTCAGCTCATGCATTGGTATTGTCAATGAGACCTAGTTGTACTCATTCTCATCCAATGACTAATATTGATTGCGTATATTCCCTCTCTTTAGTGGTTGGTGAATCACTCTGTGAGATGAGATTGATTAGTTTTATATTTGTTGTCATTTCCACATGTTTTAATCTTTTCAGCCTTGAATATTGCAAGAAGTCTTTCATCAAAAACATCAATATTACCATGGTCACATGTGGTGTCATGATCAAATGTTATTCTTAGTTATTTTCTTAGCTCATGGACTAAGAAGTATTTCATCAAAAGTATCAATATTACCATGGTCATCTGTGGTGTCATGATCAGATGCTATTCTTATCTCTTTTCTTACAATTCACCAAAGAATCAGATGCAAACACTACAAAGAACTATCAAAAGTTGGGAAGAACACAAAACAATTTGTTTTCCAATACCCTATAGCCTGACAGCATCAAGTCAATAATATATAACAATATATATTATGTGGTTGTATCCAAAAGGTAATTTTGATATCTTAGATACCCCACTCTATCTTTTGTACAAAACATTCCACAAATTGTAAGTTTGGTCCTCTTATGATCTTGAGAACAAGCAACACTTAATTGAAATCTTCAAGAAAAATTGATGCTAACAATGAATCAAACTAAAAGCACCAAAGATTTACAATCCAAACTCAATCAGTTTAGTTTTATTTAGGCATTCACATTCCCAATTGAGCATCAACTAGGAGGTGGATGCATTTTCATAACACCATTAACAGGACCATTCACAATGTCATTTCCAACACCATTTGATGCAAGCCCATTAACAAATAACAACACCAATTAAACTTCCATTTTCAAACCCATTCCTTCTAGGCGATGTAGGATTTCTACTATTATCATCAACATGTGGAATTTGACCCAAATTTCTTGGTTTTCCAGGGTTCTTCAAATATCAATCAAGTTGTGACATGTGAACAAGGAGATGGCACTAGGTTTTATGAGGGTATAAAATCTAGGGATAGTATTTGTGAGGTTTAATCCTATGCATATGAAGGTATAGTCCTAGGTGTTATCACATAAAGTTGTCATGAGTCGTATGTGTTTGTTGTGAATACCCATGTCTGTACCCCTGCTCCATCTACCTCTTTTTCACACACCATTCCTAGCATTTTGTCCCTTCTAATTGATAAAGTCAATTTCCCTTTCCGATCAATGATCTGGTTTTCCTTAGTGTCTTGATTAACTGATTCTCGACTTAAGAGTTTTCTATTTTCTTTAAAGGATGAAAACATATCATGATATTTGGTCCAAATTACTGGTCATGTTATTTTCTATTGGTTGATATCACATCGGGTCATCCAAGTCATTTTTTTGTACAGTTAACAACCATGAGCACAAAGCGTAGCATTCAGAACATTCCATTTCGGGCTTGAAACACAAGTAAGAATACATGCTCTATTTTCAATGGAGTGGATCCCATGAATAGTTCAGATCAGTGACTCTCGAGCATTTGGGATTTCAAAGTAGCATAAGGATTAATGAAGACAGAGGAGCCGAAGTCCCAAAGTAAATATGAGCCATTGAAGGCTGAGGACACGTGGAGGTAGATCCCTCACTTCAAAAGATTTACTTCAGAGGATTGTAAGAGATGTGCGTTGAAAATCCCCAAAGAGCCGAAGCCCGAACTCCCGAAATAAATATCAGATGTCTAAATCAAGAGGACACACATCACCAGATATCACACTTTGGAAATTCATAACTTCGGAGGATTGCAAAATTTATGCATTGAAAAGGCCCAAAGCCCAAACTCTTGAAGTAATTGTCATTCATTGATCTTCATAGTAAGAAGCAGGGTCCATTCAAGAGTAGTGCATGGCAACAAAATTGGGGCTTTCCCAGATCATAGATCGTGATCAAATCAACGTCTCACATGTATTCGACATGTCAAAATTGTGTGAGGATTAGTGGCTAGGTAGAAGCCCTAGAATTGCAGATCAAGTGCCACATGTCCTTCTCCATCAGATGGTCAATATTTACTTCGGGAATCTATACTTCGAGATTTTTATCTCCTCCCCTCACTCTTTCATCCAAAAAGTTTTCTCCCAAAGTCCACATATCGTTGGCGTGTGTCCATACAAATATAATGGTGGTAGCTTTCTTTGCGACTTCAGGCTTCGGGATTTTCAGCCTCCTCGCTCTCATTTTCATCCAATTTTTTTTCTCCATGAGTTAATAGATCTATGTCGTGTGCCCTCCCCAAATTGACAGTCGTCGTTCACTTTGGAGCTCCATCTCTACATGCATACCGCCCCTGAGCTCTAAAGTGCCAAAGTACGTGGCAATCATCAGTTCAAATATGTTGCACTCTCATCAATCATGACACCTGGCATCCATCTGAAGATGACACATGGAACTCATTCTAGGCACCTTTGGGCATATCATCCACTTGTTTCCAAGTGACACGTGTCACCCCTCTTTTCATGACATGTTAGCATAGTGACGTCAGACCACCATGTAAGATCATCCTTTGAGAAGTCTTCTTGTTCAGCGCCAAAGTAGCGCCATCTCCAAGAACGATTAGAATGACCCTAAAGTTGGCAAGTGGATAAAATTTAGCAGGTGCTCCCAGATCGCAGATCACAATCATATTAGCGACCATGTTTCATTGCAGGCACACAACATGCTCGAACGATAAAATTATTGAGCAGTCCCGCAATTGAAACCATGGTATAGCGAAAGAGATATCTAGTAGTGGGTGGTGGATTGTGGGCTCAAAAGCGATGTGAATCCAAATGGCCTTTGATGGCCCTACAATCACGTGCTCATATAACATCAAATCCGAAAGTAGCATGTGGAAGCCCCCTAGTCATTAAGCCTCATCCCATTCCCGATGAAGGATAAGTTAATGAAAAAGGAGTGGTGGTTGAAACCTTGACTCACTCCATAAATAGAAGGCATGGAGGGTCTAGCTGTGAAGACAGAGCTATCATCCTAAGGTACCACGGTGGACAAGTTTTCCTACAAGCCCATGTTGAGATGAATTTGCGTCTGACAGGAGGATACATGCACAGTCTAACAGAAGAAGGCGAATACAAAAGGATTTGAATGGAATGGCCAAATCACACCCCTGGTAGTTGTGGACTTATATGATTATAAATAGACCATTTCAAGAGTTTGTTACGGTCATCAACTGGTTGAGGCGATCTCCCTACTGTGTAATTTTGATGCCAGAACTGTTCTCTGGTGATGTATCAAATTTTGTACTTTCACATTAATAGAAGTCATATTCTTTCATCTCTTTGTTTAAATTCTACTGAAACACTCAGGCATGGAGGATCCAGTCAAGGTTTGTGGTTCTATTGTAATGCAGGTTTGATTACAGTAGTGTTGTGACCAATTTTAGTCAGCTTCCTTGTTACCTTATTTCTCCTTATGCTAAAAGGCTTGGGCATGGAAGATCCAGTCAAGTTGTTGTAGTTGCATGATAATGTAGGTTTGATTATTATGTTGTTGTGACATATTTCAGTGTCTGAAACTTGAGTTCAAGAGTTCTCTTGAGCCTGAGTTTTTCTTCACCAAGTTGCTTGAAAGTCGGATTCCCATGGCAGTCTTATTCACCTCTCTCACTAAGTCTTCTTTCTTCTCACACTTAAACTCAAACCATTGACTGAAGTTAATGAGTACCTCACTTCCCTGTGTATTGTTTGTCCAATTTATGTGATTAAAATCATTCTTGTAATGATTTTTTTCCATTTGAACTCCACTCATAAAACCAACATCCACCAAAAATTATGATGGGTACTGGGCTTATCCTCTTGCAATATGAGGGTGACTCTCAGTGATAACATTCATGGCACCATTGTTGGGGAACGAATTGAATACATTTCCCTGGGATTGAATGACAAAGAAATTCTGACTATGAAGGTGCATCATAAATCAGTACCTCGAAGATTACAACTTGCACCTCGAGACTCCATTGTTTTAGTTGTGTCTTATAAAGGCAGACACATGAGGTCTACTCCATGAATGCCTCTAACAACACATGAAGATGACCCAGAAAATATTATCAGAAAAGGAAAGACCTCTCAAGAAGGGATTTCAACTATTGTATCAGGTGATTCTCATAATTTACATGATTCTGCTTTAAAAAATCCAGTAGATGCACCTAATTCTCTTGTTATACCATATGTTGGAGCTTCCAGAAGTTTAAATTTTGGTATTTTCCCTATTGAATTATCCCCTTATAGACCTCATTTAGAATAAATTTTTGAAACCCCTGTTTCCCCTAAGATTGTAAAGTGGTTCAGACCCAAAAGATTAGAAGGTTGTCCCACTTTGGGTTTTCCTACTCCTCCTCCTTAAAGTTGTAGTATCTAAATAGGGGGGAATTTATTTTCACTTAAAACCCATATTATTCTCCTCCAATACTCAGTGGTTTCCCCTTTCCCTTGGAAACACAACTCCAGTCTCACCTATCCAAACTCCATCTCCCCTAGGGTCTCCTATAGTTCACATTCTAATGGCAGGTGCTAACCTTCCTAGAAACAGAATGGATTCCATAGTGGCTACTAGGTATGCCCCTCTTATTTTACCACAGCCTATGAATACCCTCCAAGTTGGATATTACCTCAAGTACATGCCCAAGTTTACAGGGGAGGAGGACATAACTGCAAAAGAACACCTTTCATCCTTTTATAGTTATGCAGATAATCTTTATATTGAAAATGAAGATGTCTAGTTGAGAGTTTTTGTATAGAGCCTTGATGGTGAGGCTAGAAAATGGTTTAAGGGCTTGACTCTTGGATCTATTGATGGGATTGAATCCCTATATGATGCATTTTTAAGACATTGGGGGGATAAAACACATTTCCTTTATTATATTACAGAGTTTGGTCACTTAAGAGAGAAGAGGGGGAATCTGTCTCAGACTTCTCCAAGAGATTTAATAAGATGTACAATAATATCCCCACTGATTTAATCCTACTAAAACCTATTTCAATATCACGTATGCTAGTTCTTTTGACCCTGAGTTTTTCCTCCTACTAAGATAAAGAAGAGCTACCTCCTTGGCTCATATGCAATACGCAACCCTTGAAGCAGAATCCAATATATTGGCAGTTGATAATATTAGGAGTAAGGTTGATAGAGACAGGAGAAAAGGTAGGGTTGAAGCTTCGACCTTTGGTTCCTCTGCTTCCCACCCTCAAGTTGATGAGTTAACAAAACTGGTTAAATCATGTTCTACAGAAATGGAGAAATTGAAATTTGAGGTGAAACGGGGCTATAAGAATTCCCAAAATACTAACAACAGGGGTAATTTCAATAGACCAAATAATTCCCCTCAGATCATCTAGAGGGATCAAAGAAATAGGGATAGGGATGAGAAAAAAATACAAGCCCCTCTCCAAAATAACCTAGTTACTGATGAGGAAGGAGAGGAAAAAGAAGATGATCTTGAAATCCATTATATTGGTGACACATATTCATCCCCTCATTTAACTCAATCTACATATGAAGATTCCCTCATGGACAACCAACTAAATGAGATGAGAAAAGTGGAGAGGACCGGTGGAAATCCAAATAGATACAACCTTAGGTCCAAGAAGAAAGAGGGAAAGCATGACGTTCTTGAGTAGCCTACTAGGACAGAGCATCCTGTTAAGGATATGGTAGCTAACAACAAAGAAAAAGAGGCACAAGACCCCCAAACAGTGGTTAAAGTCCCTATCCCATAAGAGAAGGAGATTATGAAGCCTCCCTCCTCATTTATATTTGAGAATGAGATTCAAAATATTAAAATCCATGTACCTTTATTGGAGCTAGTTAAGAATGAGGATTTCAAAAGGTACCTTTCCAAAGTGTTGCATCCTGAGCCTTCATCTTATTCCATGAATTCATTCAACCTACAAGATGAAAATATTTCCGTCATACTGGGACCTTTGGTGGAGGATAGAGATGCCTCCTCCCCTCCTTTCTATACCTCATTGAACATCCATGATAAGGTGTTGCACAACTGCTTGATGGATTCAAGGGAATATCACAATATCATGCCTAATATTGTCATGGAGGAGCTTGGGTTGGAGGTTGCAAAAACTTACCATGACCTATACTCATTTGATTCTAGGAAGGTGAAGTTCCTCGGGGTTATCAAATACTTGGTTTTTTCCATATTCCAGATGCCAATAAAAAGTGTGGTCATGGATATTGTGGTTGCTTATGTCCCCCCTAAGTTTGGGATGCTATTTTCTAGATATTGGATTAAAAGATTGGGGGGGAACATTGAAGATGGATCTTTCATATGCCACTATCCTTTTATTTGAGTGAGAGGATTGAAGACTTTATAGGGAATCACAACTTGCTTACATTATCAATGATGAAGCAAACCTGACCAACCACCCCATTTTTGTGGTAGACACTGATCTAGGAACCAGTATGTTACAACTCATGGATGGCCCCCAAGCACCTATTGAAATCAGAAAGCATCCCATAACCTCTTGTGAATACCCTCCTTCCAATATATATGTTTGGAAAAAAAAAATTGATGGAGCCTCTTCCAGGGAAAGTGTTGGGGCTGGGGTAGTTTTCATTTCCCCGGCCCAAGATACCATATCTCTGTCTTTTAAGCTTGAATTTGAAACAACAAAAAATGTGGCAGAATATGAGGTTCTTGTTTTGGGTTTGAGAGTTTCTAAAGACATGGATATTGAGGAGCTAGCAGTGTTTGGATATGTTGAGTTAATTATCCATCAGGTCAGAAATTTGTATCAAGCTAAGCACCCTAGGTTAAGGGCCTACAGAAATTAAGTCTGGGATCTTGTTGATAGTTTCTTCTTGGATTTTAATATATCATTTGTTCCAAGAGAGGATAAATCTATGGAAGATTCATTGGCTGTCTTAGCAAGTAATTTCAGGGTCCCTTTTCCCCCAAAGTTCAAATATGAGGTGGAAGTAAAATGCAAACCCTCTATTCCTGACAATGTCAAACATTGGAAGGTTTTTGAGGATGATCTTGAAATGAAAATATTTCTTGAAACTGTGGATGAATTTTCTGATTTGCATATTGATCAAGATCAAGATACTGAAGAAATCCCTCATGTTGATGCTCTTATGAATAAAAGTGTTGACCATCATATTGTTCAGTTGCTAAGCAACCATATTCCAAAGGGACTTGTCCCCTTGGAGAGATTGTTTGACAAAAACGATATTGTTGTAAAGGTTAAAAGTTTAACTAAGGAGGCCGATGTGACTGAATGCAATTTAGGAATAGAGTAGGATCCCAAGTATGTCAAATTGTATAGCATTCTATCAAAGGAACAAAGGGTTGAGTATGCCAAGATTTTGAGGGAATTTGCTAATGTTTTTTCTCAAAAATATGAACACTTAAGTACATATGACACAAACATCATGGAACACAAAATCCCTCTGAAAGAAGAGGCCAAACCTTTCAGGAAGAAACTTAGATAGATAAACCCCGTGCTACTTCCTATTATGGAAAGGGAAGTAAAGAAGTTGTTGGATGCCCAAATCATCATTCCTTTGAGATAATCAGAATGGGTGGCTAATCTGGTGCCCGTGAGGAAGAAAAATGGGCAAATTAGATTCCGTGTTGATTTCAGAAATTTGAATAGGAGCTCCAAAAAGGATAACTACCCCTTGTCGAAGATGGAGCACATATTGCAGAGAGTGACTGGTTCATCTAGGATGTATATGATTGATGTATTCTCTAGCTACAATCAGATCTTTGTCCTGCCTGCAGATAGAGAGAAGACAACTTTCACTACTCCTTTGAGCACATTCACGTATGCTAAAATTCCCTTTGGATTGATGAATGCAGGAGAAACCTTCCAGCGAGCCATGGACATTGCCTTCATTGGGGAAACGAAAAAAAATTTAGTCATCTATCTGGATGACATTACAATATTCTCAAGGTATGATACAAACCATTTTCATCATCTGAAGAAAGTCTTCCTGAAGTGCAGAAGGTTTGGCCTCTCCTTCAATCCTAAGAAATCCTTGTTTTCTATGGAAGAGGGTAAATTATTGGGGCATATTGTGTCAGCAGAAGGAGTAAGAATTGATCCAAGCAAATTAGAGGACATCTAGTCCTTATCTTTTCCCAGATCTAATAAAGAGGTTCACTCTTTCTTGGGTAAAATCAACTTTTTGAGGAGGTTCATTTCAAATTTTGTTGAGTTGGTTAAACACATTAGAGCCATGATTAGAAACAAAAATGAAATGAAATGGACTGTTGAGTCCAGAAATTATTTCGACCAAATCAAGAGGGTTTTGACCGAAGCACCTGTACTCATCATCCCTAACTATTCTAAGGAATTTCTGATATTTTCTTTTGCCTCATATGATACATTGGTTGTTGTTTTGCTACAGAAAAATACAGAGGGATTAGAGTAGCCTATTTCCTTTTTCAGGAGAGCATTGAGTGATGCATAAATGAGATACGATATCATGGAGAATCAGGCATATGCTTTTGTCAAATCCCTCAAGGATTTCATAATATATGTTCTGCATTCAAAGATTATTACATATGTCCCCTCGGCCTCAGTAAAGGAGATATTGATCCATCCCGATATAGATGCAAAGAGGAGCAAATGGATTGCCAAAATTCTAGAGTTTGACCTAGAAATAAAACCCACCAAATTGGTGAAAGGCCAAGGTTTAGCCAAGTTACTGGTTGAATCAAATTGCAAGGCGTTGGGGGTTAATTTCATGAACACACACTCAGAAAATCAGCAAACTGAGATTTTTGATAAAGACTCCCATGTCAGCCTCAACTTAGCAGAATGCCCCTGGTATAAAGACATCATATATTTCCTACAAAAGTTGAGGCCTCTTGATGGTTTGGACAAAAACAAGGTAAGAGATTTGAAACTCAAAGAAAACAAATATTATCTCATTGATCAGGTTTTATACTAGAAGGATACTCTGGGAGTTCTACTGAGATGTATAGACACACAAGAGGCCCAAAGAGCTATGACTTATTTTCATGACAGCTCGTGTGGGAGGAACCTTTTTTGGAGGACCACAACTTATAATATCCTCAGATATGGGTATTTTTGGCCCAATCTTTTTACCAATGTTTGTGTAAATATTAGAGCTTGTGTCAAATGCCCATAGTTTTCTGGAAAGCAGCAGATCAAATATTTACCTTTGAAACCTGTGGAGGTTTCTGGACCTTTTCAATAGTGGGGTCTTAACTTCACTGGGGAAATCCACCCATCCTCAAGTGGTCAGCACAGGTGGATTTTGACTACCACTTATTATTTCACCAAATGAATAGAATATATCCCTACAAGGAGTGTCTCCCACAAGATAATCAGTAACATCCTTGAAGATATCATGTCCAGATTTGGATGTCCAAGCAGGATTGTTATTGACAATGTTACCTCCTTCAAAGACGAATCATTAATTAATTTTTGTGAGAAGTGTGGGATTACATTAATCCATTCTACTCCTTACTACCCTTTGTTATCGGATAAATTGAACATAAACTAATCTCCCTAGATCCACCTAGATCTAGAACAAAATGAGACAAAACACTACTCTTTCCTTAGATTTCAATTATCAAATGAGAAATGGATCTAGAACATACCTTTTAAATATTGAAGATATGACTTCACCAATGCAATCCAAGCTCCATCGCACGAGGTTTATGAGAAATATCTACAAATAAACACAAGCCAATGAAGACAATAATAACAAAGTATTTGATATGAAACTATGTACATGATCAAGGAATCATACAATATGGATAAATAGCATTCATATAGGAAAGAAAAGTATATATGTATTAAATAATGTGGAAGAAAGATACAACCAGATTCCTTGATGTTGTTGGGTTCCTCCCAACAATTCCTTTCTTCCCACACACTTCTTGCTCCAAGGATTCTGAGACCATCGATATGATAGCTACTCACAATCTATCTTGACAAAGCAAAGCTCAAAGCCACTCTAGCCAAGCTAACAATCTCATGCCAAATTTATAATCTGAAAGGCTCAAGAACTTTCCAACACAATCAAGCTAACTTTCTCCATGAGAGATCCTCTCCTTTTATAATATGAAGAGGGTAAGGTGAGGCGGTTAGGATGATCCCACTAAATCATGAAAGCAAGTAATATCCAAACCATTCGGAGGCCACCTCACCATAGAAGCTTCTCCTTCTAGAAGCATCGAGAAAATGCTCGTTTTTCCCACGTACGAAGGCTGCCACAACCTAGCAATAATGCAGCTTGTGGAAACTATGAAACCTAGCTATGGAACAAGGTACATAAATCAGGCATTTCCACACCATGTGCATAGAGAAACCTGCGGAAATCCTCCTTAATAGGGTTTTTACAAAGGAAAATACAACTTCTTCTCTCAAGGAAAGTTCTTCTCCCTTCTTTCTTCAAGAATTTAGGCCATTGATCCTTCTAAAGAAAAAGGATAGGTTTACATCATTAATGATCATAAGGGTGAATAAAATAATGTGTAACAGAGAGCCCCCCAAAGTATGAAGTTAGAACAGAGTGATAGTTGAAATACTTGTGTAGGGAACAAGGAACACGTCGATCGGAAACCTACCAAAAAACAAGGAAATACAGTACAATAATAGATCATCACTGAGTTAGGCATTCCCATACTCAAAATAAAACTGAATCAAAGCATAAATTCCGACATGCAAAGATCCATGTCAAGAAAGACAGGTCATGGCCACCAAACATACACTGTGGATCCATGACAATATGACTCAAATCTGAACATAGCCACCAAAAATACACTGTGGATCTATGTGTTAAAGACTCAAATTTGAACATAGACATGAGACATACAATGTGGATCTATGCAATAGTACAAACTGAATATACTCCAACGCAACCTGAATCTACCAGAAAAGATCCAGGGTCTTCATCTCCACCACTCTATAGTACAAATCTAACCATGTGAATACATGTGTTGAAGTCAAACATGGTAGAAACCACTTGATTACCGGTCATTAGTGTATACCATTAACAAGTGCGAGGGAAATCACCATTAATGTCAACGACTCCCAAGGTACTCTAGTACAATCCAACGAATGTGAATTAATGAGTTGAAGTCGAACACTTGGTGGAATCTCCCGATCAGGGGTCAATAATGAAAACCCACTGTCGAAAGTGAGGAAACCTGTCATTGAGGCATGCAAGTTCCAAGGATAATGAGTTGAATTCGATAGGAAAAGACTCATCACAGGAGGGCCTTAATGTATCCCCCATCAATGACACGAAATGAGTAACAAGATTTTAGATAGATCAGAGTAACAAATGATTCAGGACTGACGCAGGGATGGTCGACGCAATATAAGGCTTAAGGACTGCAGAAATGGTCGACGCAATAGAAAGATTTCAAGGTTGAACTTCTCTTTCAACATATTGACGACACGACGATTGTCTTGGAAACGTTGACTCAACAACAGGGATCATAGACCAATTTTTAATATTATAAAGGAGTATGATCAAGAGACAAGCGGATTTTCCAACCTAGACACAAATCAAGTCAAAGGGTGTCATGTTCAAAAGTGAGTCTTCCATTAAAAACAGGTTTAGACACATTTCTTTCCCAAATTTTCCCCCACCATTTCTGGTGAGTACCTCTTTATTTTTACACAAGCTTGAGGAGGATAACATATGCTTGAACTGTAAGCTCATCCTTCGGACAAGTCCCTCAGAGTATGTTTAATGAACCTTAAGAAGGAGTGGTTCAGTCCCATATGGGTCTTTCGATGTTTGTTTTACGAGTCCAAAGAAAGAAAACTCAGGGGTTTTTCATGTTTAGAGAGTCTGAAAAACACTTAAAGAGAACTCTCTCAGATCCTTTTTCGTAAATTATTTTGATGAGACCGAAAAAGTGATAACCTACTACCCATCAAATGTTTTCTTCAAATACTTTTACAAGCATGAAAAGAACAAGGTCTCTTGGCAATCTTTTCATGTTTAGAGAGTCTGAAAAGACCTTAAAGGGAACTCCAAGGGGTTCCTTTTTCATATAACCTTTACGAGTCCACAAAAGTGATAAAAGTATACTCAGTTACAGTCTCATGTATTTACGAGCATGAGAAAGGACAAAGACTAAGTTCGGTAACTTATTCTCATCTATTTACGAGGATCAGAAAGAACAAAGACTAAGCTTGGTAACTTATTCTCATGCATTTACGAGCATGAGGAAGAACAAAGACTAAGATCAAGATTGTTTTCATTTTTATGCAAGCTTTAAAACAAAACAAAACTATGCTTGGGATAGATTTTATTTTTTCACAAGCTTAAAACTAAACAAAACTATGCTTGGACCTAGTTTCATTTTTACACAAGATTGAACCAAAGGAAGCTATGCTTGAGGTAGGTGGTTTCATTTTTACACAAGATTGAACAAAAGTAAAAACTATGCTTGCGACTTCCCAACACATGGTTCACAAACTTGTATGGTTGGTACTTATCCCCAAGGTTAAGAAGCTAGCGGCTCAACTTCAACATGAATTCCAAAGGTTGAGGCAGATGCCCCCAAAGCTTCATTTCATACAACTACAAAGGAGAACGAAATGAAGCTTCAAATACTAGACGAAGGACTTGACTCAAATAGAGAGGGGGAACAATCCGTTTCATTTTTTAACGAGCTTGAAACAGGAACAAGAACTATGCTCGAAAGCTCTGTTTCATTTTTTAGCGAGGTTGCTACAGAGACACAAAAAACTATCCTCGTAACTGGTTTCATTTTTTAACGAGCTTGAAATCAGAAAACCATGCTCAAGGCTGGTTTCATTTTTTATTGAGCTTGAAATCAGAAAACCATGCTCAAAGACTCTCTTCTTGATCATGGCTCCCAAGAGGGTAATGCTCCGGAAGGACACCATGTCAAGGGACAAAACTCAGTCATAGCTTCCAAGAGATCTTCACTGGATGGAAGAAACATACTCTAGAAGGAAGACATGTCTAGGGTCATAACAAGGGTAAGGAGCTCAAACTCTAAAGACCCTATCGATGAGATAACCATGTCAACTACCAGATCTAGGTCATCAGAAGTTGAAGTCATGGGCGACAATGCCACATAATTAACATGTGGTGGGGGTGATACCCTCTGCATATAAGGACCATTTAGGGAGGTCGTACAGTCAGGACCAATGAATGAAAGTTTATCAATAGTTACAATTCTTCCATCGTGAGGGAAAGATATCACACGAAAAAAGAGTGGACACAATAGATTTCATGGCATAGAAATAATCCCACCCTAGGAGTAAAGTGAAATCCAAGGGGTCTTGGACTACCATGACATCAATAAAGTCAGTTTTCCCGCCCAAATTTACAGGAAACTGAGGAAAGGGTCCCTAAAGATTGATTGGTTCTTCTGTTAAAAGATAACAGATTCTGCGTAACCGACATAAGATGAGGACAACCCAAAGCTTGCCAAGAAAGAGAGGATAAAATACTAACACACACACCTTCATCTATCATCGTTTGAGGAATGTCCCGACCACAAACCTGTATGGTAATCTAGAAAGGAATGTGGCAGGGAAGATGAGGTCCATTTAGCACACCCCAATCAAAATGGATGGCCTCATTACTTGGAGGGGGTTCCACAAGAGAAGGAGGAATACCCCCCGGCAGGGTAGAGTCTGTATCAACGAGAAAAACATGGGTAGTATCAGGTTTACTCTTTATTGAGAGAGTAGGATTCATTGATGATGATATCAGATCGACCACTTGGGTTGCATTCTCCGAGGGGAGAATGGGGCCGACAGGTTGAAACGAGTCAACCACTTTGGTTTCACTCTCTGGTGGGAGAGGGGGATTGACCAAGGATGGGATCAGATCAACCACTTTGTCAACTGGTTCAACTAAGGACGTGACCAGATTGAGTACATGATCAACCAAACTAACCAATGAAGGGGCCGGATCGATCATTCCATCAACTATAGGTGGATCGAGAGTAAGCTTGCGATAAGAAGCTGGAAGTTGGGGTTGTGAAATAGTCACGTCTTCCAGTAATTTCGAGGCTTCATCCATACGAGGAAAAAGGTGAGTTAGATGAATCCATTTGCATAACATACATGGGAACTTGATTCTACTTTTTTTCTTCCCAATGGTATCTTGACTAGTTGACGGGAGGTCATCAGCATGATGTTCAGAGGATGAAAACATGGGTTGGTGGGGTTGTGTAGACCATGCTTCTATAACCTTGGATAGACTGGGGAAATCCTTAAGAATATGTCTACCCTTACAAAGCCTGCAAGGGTACCTAGGCTTACGAGGTGTTTGGGTGATCTTGGCATCATCAACACTCCCAGCATGATTAACAGTAATTGGTTTCTTTCCAACATGTCCGACAGTGGTTGGAAGTTTGGACCCTTGTTTATTTTTCTTCTTCTTATTCTTTTGTTTCTTCTTCTTCTTATCTACCGAGTTACTAGCTTTAGAAATTTCACTCGGCGAAGCAGATGAAATGGAAGAAGAACTTGCAAGTGAAGAAGGCAAAGAAGATCTTACTGTTGAAGAAGGAAGAGGATCAACATGAGGTTGATGCTCTTGGGGGGAAGTTCTTACAAATGAAGCACTAACTGCATTTGGTACTACCTAAGTAGAAAAAAACCATACCAATAATCCAATTGTGAGACCTGGAAAGCTCAAAGTAGAAATGTGAGGAGGACCAATGTTTTCGTAAGAAGGAAAAACAAAAGGTTCCTCTAGAGCAAAGGTTCCTTCATTGTTCATTCTAGGAATTGACGCCATTAAAAACAAAAATCCAATCTAGAGTCCACTAGGGAAAACAAACAACACACTAAAGTAAGAAGGGGCTAAGATAGAGCGGGTGGAAAAGTTACATTGACGACCTGCTTAACGGACTTACACCTTGGTGCAAGCTTCCACGCAATAATTGTGGATTTACCCTCCAAGGAGCCCGAGTGAGTTTGGCCAATGTCGATTCTAGGTATCGTGAAGACTTTCCCCTCCACAGTCACCTTGTGTAAAGATCCTAAAGAGATGGACCACTAAGGTTACCAACTACTACAGTGATTCTTGGGGAAATAGTGACAGTCTGATTCATGCACAAAGGTAGGG
The DNA here is from genome assembly GCA_009831015.1 of Picea engelmannii. Lineage (NCBI taxonomy): Eukaryota > Viridiplantae > Streptophyta > Pinopsida > Pinales > Pinaceae > Picea > Picea engelmannii. The sequence continues at coordinate 394,703 of ML793160.1, forward strand.
CATCTAGCCCAAAATCAAATTGAAAGGCTTCAACTCATCATTATGGGTATACCTTTCAAGCGACCCCCATAATACGTGCAATCTCTGCACCAAGAAAGAAGGGTGAGTAACTCTACTAGTCTCAATGTGACCTCTTGATTGACCCTTGTGTGAGAAGGGATTCCTAGGACAAAATGTAATAAGTGGATTCCATCACTCCCTAACGCAAGATTATATGTTTGTTTCTAGCTTTGGAACGTTATCCTTCACACCTATTCCAAAGCCATACAACTAATCTAATGTAGGTTTGCTACCAGAAAATATAAAAATGTCTAATCAATTTTTATAAGTGATTTATTTTATGGTGGTTGTTACTCAAGGAAAATGGTGTGGACAATATGGTGTTTTGACCGACTCAAAATTTATGCAAAGAGATGAAGATGCAATCTTTTCATTTCGATGAAAGCTATGCTACGAGAAGGAGAAAACATTTACCATTCCTAGATGTAAAATGTCCCAAAATATACTAAACTCATCAATATCAAGATTCTCATGAAATGAGAAAAATAGATTGTACACCAATACACGATTCATGCCCCCCCCCCC
>ML793160.1:395470-432891 GCA_009831015.1 Picea engelmannii
CCCCCCCGACCATGAGGGGGAAAAATTTTCAGAATTCAAGACCAAAAAATGCCAAAAATCATGAAATTTCTCTACTTCAAATGCAAGGATGATGTTGAGTCTCCATTTTGACACTTCTAATGCCCTATATTACCCCCTATCTGAGCCTATTTTACCTATGTCATGTGTATCTAATTGATTCTTTCCTCCATAAATACACTCGATGACCTTGTTCACGTGCATAAGAGGTAACTTATGATTAAAGCATGATTTGTTTAATTTTATTGAGTTAATTAAATTAAATGCGTGATTATGTATGATCCTAATCACTTTGACTCTTAAGCAGCATAATCTAGTACCCAGTCTATTATGGTACCAAGGCTCCACCTATTCCGGTAGCAACCTGTGCTAATCCGGTACTAGATATAATTCAGAATTTTTTAATGTTTCTAGAAGAAAATAGAGCTTGTGGGTTTTATCCAGAGAGATGTTTTCATGTGGACATGTGAGTCAGAATTCACCCATATCGCACGTGTGTACCTCCAGCTCAGGGGGAATGATTCTTCCAAAATTAGCAAAAAAACTCAAACTGCCAACTTGCGCCTCGATTTACGTGCATACGATATCAGATCTAGAAATTATAACATATGGGTTTTTTCCAGAATATGGAAAATTGAGTAAGATGTGGGATTTTTTTCAAAATTAGAATTGGTTTGGGAGATATGGGTGGGGGACTAACTCGAATCTGCCCAAATTGTTAAAAAACACAGATTTTTGGGATTTATCCTAAAATTGTAAAAAATGTTTTCTTAGTTTGGGGATTCGGTTTCATCCATTCCTCCATGGATTTTATGTATAAATAAGACCTCATAGGTCTGAGTAGGGAGGAATTATTATGATGTAATATTGGTTCTTGAATAAAGAGAAATTGTTATGTTGTAGGGTTGATTCTTGAAGACTGTGCATTGTACCTCTGTTTTTCTCAAGTAATGATATAAATTGCAGTTCATGGAATTGATGCCTGTTATCAGACCTTTTGTTCTGTAAGTTTATTTTAAAGCTACCTTGTTGGTACGGCAAGGGCCCACCGTCCCAACTAAGGTAAACCTCCATGTACATTCTTTGTGTGATTGTGTGAGCATTTAACAATTGTGTGTTGTAAATGATTTCAAATGCATTTTAAGTTCAATACAAAGTTGTTTGATTTTGAATCAGTTTCAGTAATTAGACATTGAACATAGTAGATAAGTTCCATTTTCATTTATTTAGATTGATATTTAGTTAACATGAGTTGGATAAATGTGTGTGATTGTTAAATATGCAATTGTTATTGTTTTGAATTTATGATCGTGTTTCTCTTAGTAGGTACAAGAATCATAAGAATTCATCTCTCACCTTCATGTTTCATGTAATGAAGTCTTTCAAGCATGTTGATTGTCTCCTGTATTAAAGAATATTTGATTGGCATTGATAGGGTTATGATTGATTTATTTCTAAGAGTGAATAAAGTGGATTGTTTATTGTTGTTTCAAATTCTATAGAGAACAAGATCTTAAGTTCATCTCTTCATTTAATGAACCTCTAATGAACAAATTTGTCACCTAAGAAAGAAACTTTCAATTCATTGTTTGCTTGAGAAGTTTTGTTATCAGTTCTCTCTTCTAAGTTTGGATTGGTATTGTTGAAGTGTGCCCAGATTTGTTTGCTAGTTGTTGTTAAGAGTAGCAGCTACAGATAAATAATTCAAAGTCCATCTTTCCACTTCATGAGCTTGTAAATGGACAAGGCATTATCTGAGCAAAATATTTTGAGTGCATGATTGCAAGTTTTACTTTCTAATTTCTAAATTGTGTGAAGGGTGTTATCTTTGAAAATAGAGTATTGGTGTTGATTGTTTCTTCTTTATGCTATACTCATCAGACATAGAAACCTATCTATTATTGGCACATACAATGCATCAACTCTACTGATTAAGAATCTCGGTTGATAATTTATGTTTGGTAATCTATTATGCAAATAATTGCACCAACATTTTGGTGTCATTACCGAGGAGTTGTAAACGGTAGTAGGTAGTATTTGAATCAGATTTTTTTAATGGTTTTGGATTGGTTTTATGGATGACCTAAGGGCGGAGAGAAGACAGTAAGATGTGTGGGAAGATCCCATGCATCCACTTTGGTGGGGTTGCTCCAAATTTAGGTTGTCCTCTTTTATTTTAATGCAAGTGTGTTTGTCCTTATTTTATGCAAAATTGTGTTTTTATGATAAGCTAACTTGTGCAAATAGATAACCTGATGACAGCAGGGTCCCAGTAACATAAGGAGTTCAAGTTTGTTGTGTTTTGTTTTTGCAAATAGTTTTAAAATTTAGATCTTTAATGATAAATCATGTTTGGGGTGCTGTAAGAACCCCCCGAGTACTAATCTATATTGAGAGATAGGGATCATCAACCCGATAGATTAATTCAAGGATGATAAAGAGATTGAAGAATGTTCCTCCAAGAACTTTCTCACATTTTAGAAATAGTTGGAATATCTACCTCTCAGGAAAAGCATATCTTGACAGTAGTGAAGAATTTAGTTGTCTCTCCACGGGAATATTTAGAAGTCTCGTCGGATTCCTCTTGTCAATTTGTTGAGGAGAATAAAAAACCATGGATATAATTCAATGGAGAGAAACCAGTCGAACCTAAAATTGAGGAGTCCTTAGCATGCCTCTCAATAGATCTTGTATGTACTCCAAAGACCAATCATATTGAAGAGGATAATATGCATAACATGGGAGAGGGGGACATTCAGTGTGACCTAAACAAAGAAGAGAAACACAAATATAGTGATCCTATCGAAATATGGTTTCAATTAGTTATTAGGTCACACCACTCTCTTATTTTTTATTATTTCTTGATCTCATCATCAAACCAGCTGGTCCTTCATACTCCGGTATGCATTAAAATTTATCTTTTAAACCCGAGTATGGATATATTTCTAACCCTGTTACGCACATGGCTTCAGAGGAAGTATTCCTATACTTGAAGGAAATTTTCTTTTGTTCAAACAGAGTAGGATAGGTAAATAAATAAATAAATGTTGCACATAAGTACAATGCAACCTATATTTCATACTTTTCATAAATGGGAATGTCAAAATCTAATAAATCAATCAGTTTAAGATTTTTTGTTCCTATAGTAGATTTCTTTTTAAAACTTATGATGATTTTGTTTGGAATCTTATGAGAAGGGAATCTCTACATCCGTCAAATGCACGCATAATATTGGAAGGGTTTCAAAAGAAGAGAAGGCATCCTTGTCAACAAAAGATAACACTTACGAGAGTGTTTCATGACCTATTTCTTCAAAATTCTTCTTTTTCCTTAAAGTTGTTAAAAATGATGCATTCATGCTTTATATTTACCTATCTATTTTAAGACTGCTATTTCACAAGGATGATCGATTAAGTGATCTTTTAATTGCAGTTGAACCTAATTGTTAAGTCCAAACTATTTTATTCATAGCTAATAATTCAACTTTTGACATTTTCCCTAAATTTTATGTTTTTAAGCATGAATAAAAATCCAGTTTTAATTAGTTCTATTGGTTTGTTTTTAGTAGGTGTGCACAACTCTCTGAGAAGCCCTTTTTAGTATCTCACATTGTTTGCATGAGGCCATGCAAAACCTTAGGCATGGGGGAGTGGTTGATGAAACCTTCATATTCTTTTGCAACTTCCATCAGCGAGGCCAAATCAACATGTTCAGTGTTGGGATTTGATAGTCATTTCCAGAATTCTGGTACCATTCTATTCTGGTACTGCAGAATTACGTTCATCCGGTATTGAAAACAATGTTTTCCTCTGCGTTCATCCGGTACAAAAGGAGAAAGTATACATTCATTTGGTACTAAACAACATTCCTGTGTTCATCTGGTACTATGCTCATCCAGTATTGATGGTCTCCTGTGTGCTCATCTGGTACCAAAGGAGGAGGTCTGTGATATTCTGGTACTAAACCACAACTCTGCGCTATTATGGTATTGAAGCACAACCCTGCGTCCATCTGGTACTCAGGTGATATGGTACTGGTAATGTGGTGTTGGTATTCCTTACCCTATACTCAAATTTTTTGCTGCTCTATTTAAATGCTTCAAGTAATAGGACGTATAAACTCAACATTTTTCATTTTACTAAAATAAATTAGACTAATTATGTAGTAAACATATGGTTACTCTCAATTATTGCACGCTCCCTACCATGAAATTTTGTAAGCCCTCGTATACTTCTCCTCGTATATTATCACTGAATTCCTTGGTGAAGTGGTTGTCATCATGAATGAGAAAAAATCATCCATCATGTCATTATGTTTATGCCCCTTTCTCTGTTCCGATACTACTCTGTTTCGGTACTGCTATGTTATGGTTCTATCCTATTCTGGTACTATTTATTCCGGTACTACAAAAACATGTTCTAATACCAGTTACCAATCTGGTACTAATGCAAAGGTGATATGATCTTTGTCCTGTGCTGAACATTGTTTTCACTTCAGTTAATTGGAGGTATGATTTAATCTCTTCATGTTCTTTCTATCAAGGATCATTTAATTCTTGTGTTGAATTGTTTTTACTCTCATGTACATATTCCTCCTACATTTATACACTCAAACTTGAATGAATCATCCTTGCTCTCCTTTAAGAAGATATTTTCACATTTAGCTCTATATGATAATGGGTGCACTTGTCTTATTACTTCATCATTTTGAAAAAGTGATTGCTAATTGAAATATCCATTGAAAAGTAGTTACACCATTATGTTAAATACTAACCTAGTTGATTCAGCAAGTTCTTATCCAAGTTTATCTTTACAAGTTTCTCTTGGGAGGTATTAATGAAAACCTCATGTGGTGGACTGCCCTTGAAAAACCTCAATGAACTTTCATGAGAACCCTAAGAGGATTAACTAGGGGGACCTCTTAGTCAGTATCTGAGATGTTCCATTATACATTGAATAACTAAAATTTAAGTTGAATGTGGATGATGTCACCCTTGGGATAATTGCAAACATTTAATTATGTGCCTAATAACTCTAAAACACTCTCGTACCACCTGCCTTCCTTATACTCTAAAACTGTCAATGAATAATATACATCATTCTAAATCTTTTGAGTAATATAATAAAAAGGAAGTATCAAGTAAACCCATTGGGGTACTGAACAGGCCTGCTGGCAGCAGGGCCATGCTTGTATGGTACTATGGTAAACCCGTTGAGGTACTGAAAAGGCTTTCTAGCAGCGGGGCTATGTCGGGTAAAGGGAGTTGAAAAACATAAAGTGGCACACTTAAAACTGAACAAAAACCCTTGGGTATCATTCTGAAGAAATCATTATCGAATCAAGGCTAGGAGATGACCCTTATGTCTCTCGAATGATGTTCTTAAGAACCTTCAAGTATCCACTTTAGAGTTCTATATTTAAAAATAAGTAGGTTTGCATGAGAAGTGGGACCCTCAGTATGTGTAATTCACCATACCCTCAGTAAGAAGAGCTTCATATCTAAAAACTTGGATTAGAAACGAGTTAATCATCTTGGGATGTATTCCTTTATGTGTTCCTCTCTTCAAATGAGACCTAACCTATGCTTACATCACTTTTGTTTTAAAGGTAATCTAGCCAGGGGGGCCTATTAGTCAAATTCATTATGAAAACTCTTGGCCACTATCCTATAATCGTATTAGAGTCACATCCATCCCTTTCTCCTAACTTTGATCGAAAACAGATTGGATAAGACTTAATGTCAAATCACTAACATATCTAATCTATTAATCATGACTCCACTTTGTCACCATAACTACTTTTACATGAGTAATAATGTGAAGCATAATCCAGGAAGTTTATATTGTTTAATAAGAACTTAGGAGTTGAAGAAGGATGAAACTTCAAAGAATGCTTGATCGAGTGAAGAGTATCATCAATTGTGAAATTTTGAAGATCATTGTTGCATGAGGACATGCAATGACTTAAGCATGGGGGAATGTTGAGTCTCCATTTTGACACTTCTAATTCCCTATATTACCCCCTATCTGACCCTATTTTACCTATTTCATGTGTATCTAATTGATTGTTTCCTCCATAAATACACTCGATGACCTTGTTCACGTGCATAAGAGGTAACAAATGATTAAAGCATGATTTGTTTAGTTTTATTGAGTTAATTCGATTAAATGATTGATTATGTATGATCCTAATAACTTTGAATCTTAATCAACATGATCCGGTACTGAGTCTATTCCAGTACCAAGGCTCCACCTATTCCAGTACCAGCCTGTGCTAATCTGGTACTAGACATAATTCAAAATTTATGAATGTTTCTAGAAGAAAATCGGGCTCATGGATTTTGTCCAAAGAGATATTTTCATGTGGACACATGATTCATAATTCACCCATGTCGCACGTGTGGACCTCTAGCTCAGGGGGAATGATTCTGCCAAAATTAGCAAAAAAACTCAAACTCCCAACTTGTGCCTCGATTTACGTGCATATGGTATTAGATATAGAAATTATAATATATGGGTTTTGTCCAGAATATGGAAAATTGAGTAAGATGCATGCAGTTTTTCAAAATTAGAATTGGTTTGGGAGATATGGGTGGGGGACTAACTCGAATCTGCCCAAATTGTTAAAAAACAAATTTTTGGGATTTATCCTAAAATTGTAAAAAATGTTTTCTTATTTTTGGGATTCGGTTTCATCCATTCCTCCATGGATTTTATGTATAAATAACCTCATAGGTCTGAGTAGGGAGGAATTATTATAATGTAAGATTGGTTCTTGAAGAAAGAGGAATTGTTATGTTGTAGGGTTGATTCTTGAAGACTGTGGATTGTACCTCTGTTTTTCTCAAGTAATGATATAAATTGCAGTTCATGGAATTGATGTTTGTTATCATACCTTTCATTCTATAAGTTTATTTTAAATATGCCTTGTTGGTACGGTAAGGGCCCACCGTCCCAACTATGGTAAACCTCCATGTATATGCTTTGTGTGATTGTGTGAGCATTTAATAGTTGTCTGTTGTAAATGATTTCAAATTCATTTTAAGTTCAGTACAGAGTTGTTTGATTTTGAATCAGTTTGAGTAATTAGACATTGAACATAGTAGATAAGTTCCATTTTCATTTATGCAGAATGCTATTTAGTTAACAAGAGTTGGACAGATGTCTGTGATTGTTAAATATGCAATTGTTATTGTTTTGAATTTATGATTGTGTTTCTCTTAGTAGGTACAGGAATCATAAGACTTCATCTCTCACCTTCATGCTTCATGTAATGAAGTCTTTCAAGCATGTTGATTGTCTCCTATATTGAAGAAGATTTGATTGGCATTGATAGGGTTATGATTGATTTCTTTCTAAGAGTGGATAAAGTGGATTGTTGATTGTTGTTTCAAATGCTACAGGGAAAAAGATATTAAGTTCATCTCTTCATTTCATGAGCCTCTAATGAACATATTTGTCACCTAAGAAAGAACCTTTCGATTCATTGTTTGCTTGAGAATTTTTGTTATCAGTTTTCTCTTCTAAGTTTGGAGTGGTATTGTTGAAGTGTGCCCAGATTTGCTTGCTAGTTGTTGTTAAGAGTAGAAGCTACATATAACTAATTCAAAGTCCATCTTTCCACTTCATGAGCTTGTAAATGGACAAGGCATTATCTGAGAAAAATATTTTGAGTGCATGATTGCAAGTTTTACTTTCTAATTTCTGAATTGTGTGAAGGGTGTTATCTTTGAAAACAAAGTATTGATGTTGATTGTTTATTATTTATGCTATACTCATCAGACAGAGGAACCTATCTGTTATCGGCACATACAGTGCATCAACTCTACTGATTACGAATCCCAGTTGATAAGTTATGTTTGGTAATATATTATGCAAATAATTGCACCAACAGATGTCCCCAATCTAATATAAAGAAAGAAATTAAAACTTTTTATTTCAAAGATAGCTTAAAAGAAATATAAAATCTACATGAAACAAAGAAACTCAAACAATTTTCTCTTTTAACACGAACTATTCAATAAAAGAAAAACAAGTTTTTTCACCAAACAATTCTAAAGAAAATACAATGCTTTGTAATTGAAAGACACTCAAAGAAAGAGAACAAATCTTTCAAAAGAAGACAAAAAAAAAGGCTAAAATCAGTTTCAAAGTTGTCAAGCAAACTGTAAACAGATCATAATCAAACCCAAAAATTCACCCCAAAACCAAATCCAAGGTCTGGGTAAGGAAAAACCATCAAAAATCAAAATTTTCATAATTTCAGCAGACTATAGATTAACACAGTGTGGAAATCCCAAATTTCCGCAGGCCAGAAGACCAATACAGTGCAGAAACGCCGCACTATGTCAAAAAGGTAGGGTGCGGAAATCTTATATCACCGCATTGTCCCTCAAAGCAGGGTGCAGAAATCAAATGAAAAATGGAAAAAATGAAAAGTATGAAGGTTTTTCTAGTGTGGTTTGACAGTTAGAGAATCAAGCTGGATCTCCCAGTGACTCAAAAAATGGAATCCAATCAATCAAAGAAAGAAAGAAATACAAACTAGGAAAACAATTCGCTCTCCAGTGGAGTTGCCAATTTTGTTATCGGATAAATCAGACATAAACTAATCTCCCTAGATCCACCTAGATCTAGAACAAAATGAGACAATACACTACTCTTTCCTTAGATTTCAATTATCAAATGAGAAATGGATCTAGAACATACCTTTTAAATATTGAGCATCCAACTTCACCAATGCAATCCAAGCTCCATCGCACGAGGTTTATGAGAAATATCTGTAAATAAACACAATCCAACGAAGACAAGAATAACAGAGTATTTGATATGAAACTATGTACGTGATCAAGGAATCATACAATATGGATAAATTGCATTCATATAGGAAAGAAAAGTATATATGTATTAAATAATGTGGAAGAAAGATACAACCAGATGCCTTGATGTTGTTAGGTTCCTCCCAACAGTTCCTTGCTTCCCACACACTTCTTGCTCCAAGGATTTTGAGACCATCAATCTGATAGCTACTCACAATCTATCTTGACAAAGAAAATCTCAAAGCCACTCTAACCAAGCTAAGAATCTCAAGCCAAAATTCTAATCTCAAAGGCTCAAGAACTTTCCAACCCAATCAATCTAACTTTCTCCATGAGAGCCCCTCTCCTTTTATAAGCTGAAGAGGATAAGGTGAGGAGGTTAGGATGATCCCACTAAATCATGAAAGTGAGTATTATCCAAACCCTTCGGAGGCCACCTCGCCATAGAAGCTTCTCCTTCTAGAAGCATCGAGAAAATTCTCACTTTTTCCACGTACAAAGGCTACCACACCCTAGCAGTAATGCAGCCTATGAAAAATATGCAATCAGGCATTTCCACACCTTGTGTATAGTGAAACGTACAGAAATCCTCCTTAATAGGGTTTTAACAAAGTAAAATACAACTTCTTCTCTCAGGGAAAGTTCTTCTCCCTTCTTTCTTCAGGAATTCAGACCACTAATCCTTCTAAAGACAAAGGATAGGTTTACATCATTAATGGTCATAAGGGTGACGAAAATAATGTGTAACACCCTCAGGGAAATGGTTTGGCAGATTCCTCTAACAAAATCCTCATAAATATCATCAAGAAATTGTTAGAATACAACAAGAAATCCTGTGAATCAAAGTTAAAATTTTCATTATGGGATGACAAAGTTACGATGAAAAGGTCACTTGGCATTTCCCATTTTCATCTTGTGTATGGGGTTGAAGCTATTTTTCCTACCCAACTTTCCTTTCCTGTGGAAAAATTCCTCCGGGACTGTTACACATCAAAATTACTCACTTTGATAGTGTCGCAAGTGTCGTCATTACAAAGGTCGCAAGTGTCGCATTTTTCTCACAAGGTCGCAAGTGTCGCATTTTGCTCACAAGGTCGCAAGTGTCAAAGAAATCATACTGCCATGATGCCTATGTCATGCCTATAACAACATGAGAAGGACACTTGAAACACCTCAAACATTTGATTTGGAAGAGGAGAAATGAGTCAGCAGGCTTGCAAACCTTTTGCCATCTGAAAGCACCTCAAAAACTGAGTTTTTGGAGGGGAGCGCTCCCCCTTACACTATCTCGGAGCGTCGGTGCTCCCCCTTACACTGTCAGGGAGCATTATAACGCTCCCCTGGCCCTTTTGAGGGAGCTCTATAGATTTTGGAGCATTGGCACTTCCCTTAACCTTTTCAGGGAGCGCTACAACGCTCTAATGGCCCTTTTGAGGGAGCGCTACCTATTCTGGTTAGTTGTTAAGTTGTTGAGATGAATGGGGGATGCATCTTTTCATTCTTGGAAGGTAGTTGGATTTGAATCCCTAGTCTAGCCATGATCCTAGGGCATATCCTCAACTGAAGGAGGCAAATCCTCAACTTCCCCAAGGATATCTCAAGTGGTTAAAGCCTCTCCAAGGCTATATAAGAAAGCTTTCTAATGGTGAAAGAGAGACTAGAAATGAAGAATTACACCAAACTTATGATCTCATAAGTGGTGCTGGAACAGAGCTGATTGGGGAAGAACTTAAGTTATGAAACTTATGATCTTGGAGGAAACTTACAGCCAGCCAAAGGAGAGTGATCAGTGAAGTTGTTGTTATCTAGGTTGTGGAGATTTTAGGGAAGGGTTAGACGAAGAAGACTTGACGAAGCTATCACATTCACATCTACGATTGTAAGTACTGTTGTCATTATTCTCATCAATATGACACGCTTGGCCTGTTTATTTCTAGTTTGCGTTTGATGTCACACGAACTTATCATTTATTGATAGATCTGTTTTCAAGATAATATCAATAGAGTAGGAAGCGGTTGTATCTTGTTTTGTCCACAGGATCCAGCGAGGAGCAAAGGATCGAAGCACAACCAGGAGCGTGCAAGGACAAACGTCGATAAAAGGCACTTCTGTCATCCTTCCTTCTCATGTGTTAGTTTAGATGGATTTGAAAGGAAGTCAGTGTCCATGTTAAGCACTTTTCTGTCTAGGGTTAAGGTCAATCTCTAGAGGTGATCTACCTCTCCGCAGGGAGATTTTCCTACAACAGAAACTGGCGACTCCACTGGGGAGATAGCCTCAAATCGAAACTTCTTGTTTTGATTTCTCCTCATTGACCTAGTTCTACCCTATGATTGTTTCAGACCTGGTCCACTCCTCTTTTGATTGGTTTCATGAGCTGATTGGCTTCCTACCCCATCATACTCAACCTAATTGTCGAGATTGAATTGCAATTTTTGGAATTTTTGACATTTTTGGGAGTTTTTTAACCTGGCGCCCCTGTCCCTATGTTAATAGAGTGCCAACTCTCCCCAATAGCTTTGCACAGAGCGCTATAACACTCCTTGCCTTTGGCAATAGAGATTCGGCCCTCCTTTGGCCAATAAACCTTCCAAAATTGTTTTTTATGGGTTTTTCCTCTGTGTCTCTCCTGCTAGGTAACCTTGTGAGTCAATGCTTCTTCTCTTCCAGCCTTGAAATCTGTCTTTTTGAAGAACAAACATCTTACTATTTGGATTTTGTAGCCTTATTCACTATTGTTATTGAGTTTTTCTATTGATTGGAGTCTGAAACCCATGCATTGTCTTTCTCTCTGTTTAACTGAGTAAAAACCCTGGTGAAGGTCATCAAAGGCCTACAGATCTCTTCATCTTGATTTTAGTCAAGATCATTGTTCTTCAACTTTTTCTTTTTGGGTTTGAAGTTTTTTTTTTTTTGATTGATTCTTTTCTTTCGCTTTTCGTTTTGATTTCAACGAAAGGGTGTATTGTTTGTATGACTTTTGCTTGTGATAGTTTGATTTTCATGCATACAAGAAAATAATTAGAAAGATGAGCATTGTGTTGAATTGATCATTATTCATATGCAAACAATAAAAATCATCTTCATGATTGATTGTGCATGTTAGAAGGCATCTCAAAATTTTTAGCATCACATCAGGATTTGATTGAAGAAAACTTGTTTGAGGACACTCCTTATTAGTGCTTGTTAGTGAAAAGAACTATCTCTCTCTCCCTTAGATAGATGTTCATCGAAAAGAAATGATTGCTTATTATTTTTTATGCATTTTTGGGACTGAGTCATAATTCCATTCGTTTCACTTCCATGCACCCCTTTTCGAGTAAAGAACAACTATAAAAATCAACGCTAATTAAAAATTATTTAGAACTTTTTCTTTTCTAGGATCCTCCACCAACAGTAGACTAGGCTTAGTACTTTGGATTAGGCTGTGAGCATAACTCTCCAAAGTTTCCAAAACAAACAATAGAATCTTGAGGTAGGGAGAGTCAAATCTAATCATCGTATAAGTCTTCCTGGGATCCCCCTCTAACACAGGGGTTACGTACGAGGTCGCATTTGGGTGAGCTACGGGGACTAACCCTCCGTGGTTTAACTGATTGTGGTGGTCAGATCGTATTATGGGGATCACTTCAAGGTAAATCCACAATTACTGCATGGAAGCCTTTAGTTGATTTTGGGCTCGATACCCTGCCCGTACGTTTGGATCGGACTGTCGATTGTTCCCGCCCAGGGGATGACTGTGAATTGGTAACATTAGTGGCCATAATCTTTAGGGTCTTACACAAGGTGACGGTGACGGGAAGTCTCACTGTACCTGGAGCAGACATTGGTCAAACTCACTCAGGCTCCTTTGAGGGTAAATCCACAATTACTGCGTGGAAGCTTGCACCAAGGCGTAAGTCCGTTAATCAAGTCGCCATTGTAACTGTTCCACCCTATCCCCGCCCCTTCTGGACTTGATCACGCGACATTGGATTTCATCACCAACTAGTATAGTCATCAAAAGAAGGTCTTGTTTGCTTGGTTGTGATTCTTAGATTTCCATTAGCGTATGTTGTTTCTTTTGCTTAGTGGAACTTAGGTTGATTCATTGTTAATGGCATCAAATCCTGGGAGTACCAATGGAGGAACCCCTTCTTCTGGGGAACCTTATACCTTTCCTTCATTTGGAAACTTTGGTCCTCCATATGTTGCCACACTGAGTCTTTCAGGACTCACTATTGGATTACCAGTTTGGTTGTTCCCCACTCCGGTGATCCCAAATCCTCTCAATGTTTCAGTTGCACCTAATACTTTAGATGTCAATACACCACCCACACATCAACCTCACGTCGAATTTTCGCCTTCTTCGCCCATCAAGTCTCCTTCCATTTCTCCTTCTTTACCTAGTGAAATCTCTAAATCAAGTAGCCAGGTTGATCAGAAGAAGAAGAAACGGAAAGAGAAGAAGAAGAAGAGCCCGAAAAGGACCAAGACCCCAACAACATCAGGTGTTGACTCTAAGAAACCAGTTACTGTTGATAGTACTGGGAGTGTTGATGAGGTAAACAAGATTAAACGAAAGAATCCAAAACCCAAATTCCCTTGCAGCCTTTGTAAGGGTGACCACTTTCTGAGGGATTGCCCCGGTCTTACCCAGGTCTTAGAAATGTGGTCCTCCACATCATCGGCCTCTGTCAGTCATGTCGATGATACCTCGTCAACTAGTGATGTTCAGGTCAGTAAGAAGAAGAAAACTGTCAAGTTCCCTTGCATGTTATGTAAAGGTAATCATTACTCTCACCTTTGTCCTCGCATGGACGAGGCTTCTTCTCTTTTGGAAAAACTCCATCTTCCAAAAGGTTATCGTAAGTTTTCCTCCGACCCATCGTTGGTTGATGGACTGGTCAATCCGGTTCCATCCCCGATCGGTCTGATTGATCAGGTGGTCAATCTGGTTTCTTCCTCGATTGAACCACGAACCCAAGTAGTTGATCCAGTTTCGTCATCGGTCGATCCCATTCCTCCATTGCGAAATGTCACAGTGACTAATCTAGTCCCTTCCTCGATCAGTCCCACTCTTCCTCTGAAGAGTGCCAAAGTGGTCGATCCAGTTTCATCATCGGTCAATCCCATTCGTCCATTGCGGAATGTCAAAGTGATTGATCCAGTCCCTTCCTTGGTCAGTCCCACTCTTCCTCTGAAGAGTGCTGATGTGGTCTATCCAAGTCCACCATTGGTTGATCCGATCCAATCATCAGTCGATCCTACTCTCCTTCTAGAGAGTAAACCTGATACTGCCCATGTTTTTCTTGTTAATATAGACTCTACCATGCCTGGGGGCATTCCTCCTCCTCCTGTGCAACCCCCTCCAAGTACTGAAGCCATCCTTTTTTATTGGGGTGTGCTAACTGGACCTCGTCTTCCCTCTAACGTTCCTTTCTAGATTACAGTTCAGGTTCGTGGTCGGGACATTCCTCAAACGCTGATAGATGAGGGTGCGTTCGTTAGTATTTTGTCTTCTATTGCTTGGTATGCTTTGGGTTGTCCGCAGCTTGCACCGGTTACACAGAATCTGTTATCTTTTAACAGAGGAACTAGTCAACCTTTAGGGATCCTTCCTCAGTTTCCTGTAACTTTGGGAGGGAAAATTGTCTTTATTGATGTCATGGTAGTCCAAGACCCCTTGGATTTCTCTTTACTCCTTGGGCGGGATTATGTCTATGCTATGAAATCTCTTGTATCCACTCTTTTCCGTGTGGTATATTTTCCTCACGATGGAAGAATTGTGACTATTGATCAACTTTCATTCATCATCCTCGACTGGGTTACCTCCCTAAGTGATTCTTATATGCAGACAGTATCTCCCCCGCCACATGTCAATTATGTGGCGTTGTCTCCCATGACCTCAACATCCGATGATTTGGATCCGGTAGTGGACATGGTGATCTCTTTGGTGGGGTTATTGGAGCCTGATCTCCTTACCCCTGTCATGACCCTCGACATGTATTCCTTCCAGAGTGATCATCTTCCATCCAACGAAGATCTCTTGGAAGCCATGACCGAGTTTTGTCCCTTGACATGGTATCCTTCCAGAGAATTATCCTCTTGGAAGCCATGATCAAGAAGCATCCACAAGCATAGTTTCTCTTCTATGTGGCAAGCTCGTTAAAAAATGAAACAAAGGTCACGATCATAGTTTCTTTTCTCTGTGGCAAGCTCATTAAAAAATGAAACAGAGGTCACGAGCATAGTTTCTCTTATCTGTGGCAAGCTCGTTAAAAAATGAAACAGAGGCCACTAGCTTTCATGTTGGGGGCATCACGAGCATAGTTTCCCTTCTCTGTGGCAAGCTCGTTAAAAAATGAAACAAAGGCCACTAGCTTTCAGGCTGGGGGCATAATGAGCATAGTTTCTCTTCTCTGTGGAAAGCTCATTCAAAAATGAAACAGAGGCTTTGAGCATATTTTTCTTCTTTGTAGCAAGCTCGTTAAAAAATGAAACATAAATATGGGGATCGGACTCGGAACCTTGAGCATAGTTCTTTTCCTGTGTCAATATCATTAAAAAATGAAACAATCACCTCTCCCTTCAAGTTGAGTCTTTCGCCAGATCTTGTAGATGTTGACTCGAGTCTTTTGTTAGGTTTCATTCTTGAACCTTCATTTCATCCACTTGTATCCTTTTTCTCCATATAGCACAGAAATTGGTGACAACCTCAAAGTCGATGAATGAATTGAAGCTTGGGGGGGCATGTCTCCAGTCTTTGATGATCATTCTGGAGTCAAGCCACTAGCTTTCAAGCTGGGGGCATACTGAGCTTAGTATTTGTTCTTTCTCGTGCTCGTAAATACATGAGAATGCAACCGGGTAAAATTTTATCTCTTTTTCGGACCCGTACGGATACACAAACACATGAAAAAGGAACCCCCCTGGAGTCTACTTTAAACCCTTTTCAGACTCTCTAAATATGAAAAGATTGTCGAGTGACCTTGCTTCCTTTCACACTCGTTAAAAGGTCAGAAAGGGCATCTTTCGAGCGATAGTTTAACCCTTTTTCGGTCTCGTTGGACTACTATACGAAAAAGGAATTGAGAGAGTTCTCTTTTAAGTGTTTTTCCAAACTCTATAATCTTGAAAAACCTTCGAGTTTTTTGTCTTTGGACTCATTAAAGCACACATCGACAGACCCATATGAGACCGAACCCTTACTTCTTTCAGTTCGCTAAAAAAAGGAAGAGGAACTTACCAAAGGTGAGTTATATCGAGCATGTGTTATCCTCCTCGAGCTCATTAAATCAAAAAGAGGTACTCATCTATCTGAATGGGGGAAAAAATTGAAAGGAGAAAGCCAAGCAATATCTTGAGAACATCATCCAACACTTCTTAGAGTCACCCTTGAACATGGCACTGTGTCATTTGCACATATCATAATCCGCTAAACCTCTTCACTGAGCCAATCTTTCGAGTTTCCTTTCACTCCTTTGGGTCACCCGACGCAAGTCACAGTACCCATTGCATAGTTTTGGTCCATGTCATGTTTTGCTGTTGTGCCTCAGTGTTCAAGGGAAGTATCCGCCTCGAGAATCATCCATATCAAATATCTTGCCTCAAAACCTGTGTCAGTCCATGTCCGTTTGATCTGCCAATTACATCTCTATGTTTGTTTCGCGTCGTTGATGGGGGATACATCAAGGCCCTCCCTCGACGAGTCTTTTCCTGTCGACTCCAACACATTATCCAGGAATTCGACTTAGAAACCAGTTAGTACTTTGGGACCTGCATGCCTCAATGGCAGGCCTCCTCACATTTGATAGTAGGTGTACATCATTGACCTCTGATCGAATGATTCCATGGGTTTTCGACTTCAGCTCATCTATTCACATTCGCTGGAATGTACTAAGGTACCTTGGGAATCATTGACATTAATGGTGATCTCCCTCGCACTTGTTAATGGTTCACACCATTGACCAGTAATCAAGTGGTTTCTGCCATGTTCGACATCAGGACATCTATTCACATGGTTAGATTCGTACCACATTGGGATCGGTAAGAAGACCCTAGGTTGAGTGATCACTTTGCTATGTACTTTGCCCAGGTTGCGAAGGAGTTTCTCTTGAACAATGACACATATAATGTTACATAGATCCACTTTGTATTGGTCATGGCTATGTCTTGTCATCTCATAGATCCACTGTGTATTCTTCGTGGCTACGATCGGTTCATGTCACTAGAGTATAGATCTACAGTGTATTTTCGGTGGCTATACCTTTTTATCAATACAATTATGGATCCACAGTGTATTTTATGGTGGCCATATCTTGCAAGTCTTGATCACCCAAGCATAGGTATGCCTGCCTTGGGTTTGAAGCATGTCATAATATTTGTTGGATGTTTGTGTTCAGCTTCTGTCAAGTTCTCCGAGTCTATACCCTTGCTTGAGAGTCTACAAAGTATTTTAGTTATCATTTCCTATCTTCTAACTTCATACTTTGGGGGGAAATCTGTTACACATCAAAATTACTCACTTTGATAGTGTCGCAAGTGTCGTCATTACAAAGGTCGCAAGTGTCGCATTTTTCTCACAAGGTTTCAAGTGTCGCATTTTGCTCACAAGGTCGCAAGTGTCAAAGAAAGCATACTTCCATGATGCCTATGTCGTGCCTATAATGACATGAGAAGGACACTTGAAACACCTAAAACATTTGATTTGGAAGAGGAGAAATGAGTCAGTAGGCTTGCAAACCTTTTTCCATCTGAAAGCACCTCAAAAACTGATTTTTTGGAGGGGAGCACTCCCCCTTACACTATCTCAGAGCGTCGGTGCTCCCCCTTACACTGTCAGGGAGCATTATAACGCTCCCCTGGCCCTTTTGAGGGAGCGCTATAGATTTTGGAGCATTGGCGCTTCCCTTAACCTTTTCAAGGAGCGCTACAATGCTCTGATGGCCCTTTTGAGGGAGCGCTACCTATTCTGGGCAGTTGTTAAGTTGTTGAGATGAATGGGGGAAGCATCTTTTCATTCTTGGAAGGCAGTTGGATTCGAATCCCTAGTCCAGCCATGATACTAGGGAAGATCCTCAACTGAAGGAGGAAAATCCTCAACTTCCCCAAGGATATCTCAAGTGGTTAAAGCCTCTCCAAGGCTATATAAGAAAGCTTTCTAATGGTGAAAGAGAGACTGGAAATGAAGAATTACACCAAACTTATGATCTCATAAGTGGTGCTGGAATAGAGCTGTTTGGGGAAGAACTGAAGTTATGAAACTTATGATCTTGGAGGAAACTTATAGCCAGCCAAAGGAGAGTGATCAGTGAAGCTATTGTTATCCAGGTTGTGGAGCTTTCAGGCAAGGGTTAGATGAAGAGGACTTGACAAAGCTGTCGCATTCACATCTACGATTGTAAGTATTGTTGTCGTTATTCTCATCAATATGACATGCTTGGCCTGTTTCTTTCTAGTTTGTGTCTGATGTCACACGAACTTATCATTTATTGATAGATCTATTTTCAAGCTAATATCAATAGAGTAGGAAGCGGTTTTATCTTGTTTTTTCCATAGGATCCAGCGAGGAGCAAAGGATCGAAGCGCAACCAGGAGCGTGCAGGGAAAAACGTCGATAAAAGGTACTTATGTCATCCTTCCTTCTCATGTGTTAGTTTATATAGATTTGAAAGGAATTCAGTGTCCATGTTAAGCACTTTTCTGTCTAGGGTTAAGGTCAAGCTCTAGAGGTGATCTACCTGTCCGCAGGGAGATTTTCCTACAACAAGGACTACCAAGGAGAACATGATGATATGGTCAGGAGGATACTGTAGGAGGTAGAAGTACAATAGACCAGGGAGTAGCTACTTGACAAAGCACAGGAGCATCAACAGAAAATAAAACGAGCCTTTGAAAAGAAGTCAAGCAAGGAATATTTTCAACTGGGGGATCTGGTGCTCAAGTGGGATGCCCCCAAGCAAGAAAAATGAAAACATGGTAAATTCAAAGCCTTATGGATTGGTCCTTTCAAGATTTCTGAGGTATTTTAAAATAACACTTATAAATTGCAGAACTTAGAGGAGTCCAAAGTTTTTGGTGGCCCTGTCAATGGGCACTTTATGAAAAATTATCTTGTTTAATCTGTGATCGGCTTTCCACCATTGTAATTACCACTTCCTATTTATTTCTATTTTGAATAAGATACTCCATGACCCAAAGGCTAAGGCACTGAAACTGCGTGTTATTGGTAGCTCGCAGGGAGCATGCCATCCCTTGTGGAGCCAAAATGTTATCACATAAAGTTGTCATCAGTCATGTGTGTTTGTTGTGAATACCCAAGTCTACACCCCTGTTATGTCTCCCTCTTTTTAGCACACCATTTCTAGGATTTTTTCCCTTCTGGTTGATAAAGTCAATTTCCCTTTCCAATCAATGATCTATTTTTCCTTAGTGTCTTTCTTAACTGATTATCGAATCAGGGGTTTTCTATTTTCTTTAAAGGATGAACACATATCGTGATATTTGGTCCAAATTACCAATCATATTATTTTCTATTGATTGATCTCACATTGGGTCATCCAAGTCCTTTGTTTGTAAATTTAACAGCCATGATCACAAAGAACATCATTCAGAACAGTCCATTTCAGGCTTGAAACGCAAGTAAGAAGACAGGCCCGATTTTCAACGGTGGATATCCCATGAATAGTTCAGATCAACAACTCTTGGGTATTCAGGATTTCAAAGTAGCACAAGGATTAACGACTATACATAGGAACCGAAGTCCCAAAGTAAATCTGAGCCATTGAAGGTTGAGGACAAGTGGAGGCAAATCCCTCACTTCGAAAGATTTACTTCAGAGGATTGTAAGAGTTGTGCGTTGAAAATCCCCGAAGAGTCGAAGCCCGAACTCCCGAAATAAATCTCGGTCGTCCAAATCAAGAGGACACATGTCGCTATATCTCACACTTTGAAAATTCAAAACTTTGGAGGATTGTAAGAGCTATGCACTAAAAAGGCCCAAAGAACGAACTCCCTAAGTAATTGTGAGTCATCTATATTCGCAGCACGAAGCAGGGTCCATCCTAGAGCAGTGCATGGAAACAAAAGTGGGGCCTTCCCAGATCGTATATCGCTATTATATCAATGGCTCGTATGTATTCGTCATGTCAAAATTATGCAAGGATTAGTGGCTAGGTAGAAGCCCCAAAGTTTCATATCAAACACCACACGTCCTTCTCCATCGGACCATCAATATTTACTTCGGGAATCTGGACTTTGAGATTTTTAGGTCCTCCCCTCTCGTTTTCATCTGGAACGTTTTCTCCCAAAGTCCATAGATCGTTGTCGCATGTCCATCCAAATATAACAGTGGTAGTTTTCTTCAAGACTTCGGGCTTCAGGAGTTCCAGCCTCCTCGCTCCCATTTTCATATAGAATGTTTTCTCCCATAGTTAACAGATCCCTGCCGTGTGTCCACCCCAGATCGACGGTCATCGTTCACTTTGGAGATCCATCTCTACATGCATACCACCCCTGAGCTCTGAAGTGCCAAAGTATGTGGTAGTCATCAATTCATATATGCGGTGCTTTCATCAGTCATGACACTTGTCATCCATATAGCAATGAAACATGGCACTCAGTTCAGGCACCTTTGGGCATATCATCCACTTGTTTCCAAGTGACACGTGTCACCTCTCTTTTCATGAAATGTCATCATAGTGACGTCAAACCACCACATCAGATCATCCTCCGAGAATTATTCTTGTTCAATGCCAAAGTAGTGCCATCTCCAAGCATGGTTAGAATGACCCTAAAGTTGGAAAGCGGATAAACTTTAGAGATGGCGCTAAATTTAGCAGGTGCGCCCAGATTGCAAATTGTGATCAGATCAGTGGCCACGTTTCATTGTGGGGACACAACATGCTGGAATGATAAAATTATTGAGCAGTCCTACAATTGAAACCATGGTATAACAAAAGAGTTATGTGGCAGAAGATGGTGTATTGTGGGCTCAAATGTAGTGTGAATTCAAACCGCCTTTGACGACCCACAATCACGTGCTCATATAGCATCAAATCCGAAAGTAGCGTGTGGCATCCCACTAGGAATTAATCCTCATCGTGATCCTAATGAAGGATCAGTTAATGAAAAGGGAGTGGTGGTTGAAAACTCGACTCACTCCATAAATAAAAGGCATGGAGGGCCTGGCCGTGGAGACTGAGCTCTCAACCTGAAGTACCACGGTGAATGAGTTTTCCTACAAGCCCATGTTGAGCTGAATTTGCTTCTAACAAGAGGATACACGCACAATATGACATAAGAAGGTGCAGACGAAAGGCTTTGACTAGAATATCCAAATCACACCCCTGGTAGTTGTGGACTGATATGATTATAAATAGATCAATTCAATATTTTGTTATGGTCTTCAACTAGTTGAGTCGAGCTCCCTACTGTGTAATTTTGATGCTAGAATTGTTCTCTGGTTATGTATCAAATTTAAGACTTTTGCATTAATAGAAGTCATCTTCTTTCATCTCTTTGTTTAAACTATGATGAAACACTCAAGCATGGAGTATCTAGTCAAGGGTTGTGGTTCTATTGTAATGTAGGTTTGATTGTTTAGTCAACTTCCTTGTTACCTTATTTCCCCTTATGTTGAAAGGCTCGGGCATGGAGGATCCATTCGATTTGTTGTAGTTGCATGATAATGTAGGTTTGATTATTTTTTTGTTGTGACATATTTCAGTGTCTTAAACTTGAGTTCAAGATTGATCTTGAGCCTGAGTTTTTCTTCACCAAGTTGCTTGAAAGCCGGATGCCCATGGCAGTCTTGTTCACCTCTCTCACTAAGTCTTCCTTCTTCTCACACTTAAACTCAAATCACTGACTGAATTTAATGAGGACCTCACTTCCTTGTGAATTTCTTTTCCATTTTTTGTGATTAAAATCATTCTTGTATTGAACTTTATCCATTTGACCTCCACTCATAAAACCAACATCCACCAAAAATTTTGATGGGTACTGGGTGTTATAGCAAGATTTGCCTCACCATTGTTATATTTCACAGAGGGCCTTTTTCCATTTCCCTATGCAGACTTATCAACCCCATTTTGATAAATCCAGAGCCAAAAATATATATTTTTCCACATATATGCTCCATAACTACTTTGCAAGATGCGTATATGCTTGTTGCTCCACTACAACTCACTTATATCGGGATTTGTGCCAGAAAATACAAAATGAGGTCAGGTTTCCATGTCATGACAAAATATCTCTGATCTTTGGCGTTCCATATACTGGAAACATTCTGACTCAGACCTTCAGTTGCATTCTGGAGGCTATAAGAGCATAATTTTGAGCTATGGAAAAAGAGGAAAAAGAATTCAACTTTGAGAGAAAAGTTACTCTGGAGAAATTACTTCATATTGAGTCTGCATCCCTTTGTCTCTCAAGTCTGAACATAGTGTTCATCCCCCAAGATATTTCCTTATTATCGAGAGGACCTAATTACCTCTTTTCTATGAGCTTGCCTTTGGTGGAGGATTGAAGTGGTGGAGACCCAGTTGGAAGGATCTCGGTTTCTTGGTTTCAAACTGTGCCGACACGGAAGTGTGTAATGTTGATACTTTTGTTGATAAATTATTAATAGAAAGACTCCTTTCCCATCCTATTGATATATTGCAAATAGATGATTATTATCCATGGGCATGTTTGTAATGTTTATTAATGGATTGTGTTATCTGATGTGCTAACTCATTTTATACATTGTCACTATATACTTGCATCGCTTGTTTGTTGAGAACTTCTTGTAGGTGTAAAGCTTTGGGTCAAAGTGCTCAACGGTGGAACGACATCAAACGATTGGATCGAGGTAGGATTCTTCCTTGTATTGCACATTTTTTTATATAGCACATGTTGGAATTGAATTGATTTCTGTAGTCATACCTGTCTGTTGCAGTTTACCCTTGGCCATAGAGAGCTTTTCCCTTGTAACAAAATTGGCGACTCCACTGGGGATAGATCTTCCTTCTAAGGGTTGAAGTATTTTTTCTTCTTACATTGCTCGTTTTCCTTTGTGTTTCTTGTCGTATCATAGTTGGACAAAGTTTGTTCACTCTGGGTCTAATTTTTTCAGCCTTTTACCCTTGCCTAGCCTTGTTTTAAAAGATATATGCCCTTTTTGCCTTGACAGTCTCATATACATGCTTGTTGTTCCACTACAAGAGGCGTATATACACCCTTTTCTCTTGAAAATTCACGTATACCACTTCCCCTTGCTTGCTTTATTGGTTTAGTGATTTTTGGGTAGGTTTTGAGGATCACTGAGCCTTCTTAGGTCTTTGTGGTGCCTGTTGAGATTATCTAGGATGACAGGAAACCTGTTTGGAGTTGAATTTTTGGGCGGCGTCTTTCTCTTTTTTTTTTCGTTTTTTATTTGTCCTTGGTAGTTGGGATGTATGCTTAGCTTCTTGGTATTCTTCTCAAGTTATTTCTTTTATACACAGTAGAATTTATATATCCTATCGCTTATCAGTCCATGCATTTTCTTTTTAATACATTGAAAATACAAAAAAAAATAGGTATTTTGCATTGGTTGGTATTCTTTTCTTAGAACTTTTATCATTAGATTAGCACACTTAGCGAAAGATTGCATTTTAATTCTAAGTTGCAGAGTTAAAATTAAAGATTGCACTATTTTTATTTAGCATATCATTCACTGGAAAGTTAAAGTTAGGCTTTGCATTATATCTATTTTTATTTTCATGCAGAGTCATAACACCATGAGTTTCATTTCCATACCTTTTTGAGTAATCACGGCCAATAAAATTTACGCTTTAAAATAAAATTGATTAGTAACGATTTTATTGTTTAGGGTGCACAAACTAGCCTAGGATTTAGTGCCTTGGAATAGGATTTGTGAGTAAACTTCTCCAAGGAAATTAAATCAACATATGTGTCTGGGACAGGGAGTTGAGAAATCCATTGTATAATTGGTAATATCAAGAGGCTCCGCTCACATCGGAGTTAAGCACGAGGTCACACGAAGTTTGTTGAAGGGATAACCCCTAGATACTCACCTAGAATCAAAGATATTTCTGTGGATTTATTCATATTTGGGGATCTTGCTAGTATCCATACCTCTGTGAGAGGTGGTACTTTCAAGGTTTTGGACTTTTCTACCATGTCCATATATCTAGACTTACGAATATTCTCCTGTGCATCGATTATACAGTGGTTGATTAGTTTCCTGACTTAGGTTTCTCATAGGTTACTTGCAGGGGTTATTATGCTTGTATCCTGAGTCAGATAGGGGTCAGACAGCACACAACCTTTATGGAGGATTACCTCTCCGGGGGGATCTAACCGACTGGTTCTTAATCCTATGAGGTCCTTTATAACTGATTCTATTACCTCCAAACTTTAACAGGGAGTCTCAGGTCCCTCTTGGACGAGGCATACCTTCTTTAGCAAGGGAGGCCACTCAGCCACTTTAGCCTATTTGCATGCATATTGGTCGTTTGAATTTTTGTTATGCTCTTTGATTACTAGTTGGACTTAGGATATATTTTTATTTGTTAAGATTCATAAGTCTCCATGGAGTCAGACCATCTTCCTCGCAGGTCCCTTTGGTTGTTACAGTTACCACCGATTTTTGAGTTATTGCCTTCTAAAAGGCGTAGAGTTATCGAGAGTGGTACACACACATCCACTTTTCAGACTTGTGATCCCACAAGGATGAGTATTGAGTCTAGTCTTCAGAAAACTAGGATTTCATCAACTCCCAATCCTACTATAGTTAATTGCACTCCTTCGACACCTACTGTCGCTATAGTTGCAGTGTCGAAGGCCTACATCGGTACTATGGCTCAACCCGTAGTCAATGCTTCATCTCTTGCCTCTAACCCTTTTAGGGGTTTTGGCCACTCACCGATTTAGAATGTCTAGACCATCCCCATGGACACTAGTCCATTTTCTTATGGTATGCCAAGTTTCACTTCGCAGTTTTCGACTACCATCCCATCTTCTTGCCATAACACTAGCCTTGGACCTGGGGGCACTACACCTCCTTACACTCCCTTTTCATTTGGTAGCTCTCATGTTCCCCAAGCAAATCCTAATGTAGGAAGTGTCCCCTTCCTTAAACCTGGGTCTAATCCTTCTACGGCTTGATGGAACAACCAAGTTGGTGGACAAGTTTCACCCTATATCCCTATCCCCTTGGTGTTGAATTTGACCAATAATTTTGTCATAAAGAATCCACTTCAATCCTCTAGATTTCCACCCAGATGAGGTCAGTATTATGTCTTGGCCACCCTCCAACCTGGATCTAATCTAGTTGGGGGCAGTTTTAACAACCCTCAGTTTGGAGCTAATCCAACTGGGGGCAATTTTCATAACCCTTATCAGAACATTCCTATTGGAATGATGCCCAATCCATATTTAACGAATCCAGCCAAAGGAGGGTATTTTAATTTCGAACAAGGTTCTGGTCCTTATCATAATCTTGGATGGAACGTAGCTCCTAATACTCAGTATTTTGCAGGAGGATGGGGTCAGGTGTCGCAACCCAATATTCTCTTTTTGGACACGCTTAATCTGTCAGATTTGTCTAAATTAATGAATGAATTGGTGACTCATGATCCCACATGGCCCCTTGTCCCCACAAATCTTCCATCAAACATTCCAAAGTTTGAGGGTAAGAATGGAGAGGACCCTGGTGATCACGTCACTGCTTTTCACCTCTGGTGCTCATCGAATTATTTGAATCACGATTCTATTAGATTACAATTGTTTCAACGCACTCTTATCAGGATTGCATCACAATGGTATATTGAGATACCTTGGGGGACATATGGGTCTTTTCAATAGTTAGTGCTAGCCTTTCATAACCATTTTCAACTACCCATTTGTTACGATGTTGGCCTTGAACTTTTGTCAATTTTACGTCAGCATTCTGACACTCATATTTCGGACCATATCTAGGAATGGTGTAGGTGAATACGGTTAGTTAAGACTCCCATACCCCCCTACCTTTCTTTTAGAATGGTTTTTAAAGTCTTTGCATGATCCTATTTCAAAGGACGTTGCTACTTCTGGGGTCTTCAGCGAGGAAGAGGCCATTTTTAGAGCCCGACAATTTGATTTGATCTATGCTCAGTCTAGGATGTTATACCACCTTCTTCCCAATGCACCATGGTCGACTCATGATCCTCAACAGAGTCCTAGGCCCCATGCCGATGGAATTGTGGGGTCCACCAATGTTAAGTCCATAGACTCAGCAACGAAGTCTGTCGGAGGACTAGCTTCATATGGATCCTCCAAACCCACCCAATCGGTGGATGTACATTCTATGCAGTCATCAAAAAACCCAAATGGTGACCAGCAACCAGATGGGAATAAACGGAAAGGTCAAAATAATCGTAGGGGTGGGAAGAATAAACCCAAGGAAAAGAATAATAATGTAAAATAGAATGATAATGGTGGAGAGGGAACGAAAGAAAAGCATAAGGTTAAGTTTCCTTGTAAACTTTGTATGAATGATCACCTTACACACTTATGCCCCAAACTTGCGAAGGTTGTAAGGATTTTAAATCTTCCACACGTTGTGCTAATGAATCCTTTTCCTCACAACCAGTACTTAGCCTCAAGTTCTTCGAACACTAGAAATGCACCTGGTGGGAGTCAAAACCCACCACCACAAGATGGCGACCGTGTTTGTATCAATATGGTCGATGCAAAAATCGATATAGCCACTCGCTATCGAGATTACGGCTCTTCAAAAGCTAGTACCATCCTAGAAGCTCCTCCTCCACCTCCAAAGACGAATTTATAGATCGAGAAACCAGAGCCACCACCTCATATTCCGAAAGGATTATTCAAGTGCTCTACCCATAACCCTAATGCTAGAGTGGCCCAGAACTACTCTATTGTTGAGGATCTGGGCCAAACACCTTGCGCGATGTCTTCTTTGGAGGTACTCTAGATGTGTCCATCACAGAGGAATGACTTACTCTCTACTTTAGGAGCTTTAGAACCTAGTGGCTCGAAGATCATCAAGTTTGATGTCACGGATGTGAAGCCTCGCTTACCCTACGATGTGGCTTTCCAAATCCACATGGAGTATTCTAAATATACCATCAAATGAGAAATCGTTGATGAAGGTGTTGCCACTTGTGTGATGTCCTTAGTCTATTGAAAAGATATCGGTTCTCCAACACTTTCAAAGTTGTCAACCATGTTGACCACATTCGACGGTCATTCCTTCCACCCTCATGGTATTCTCCACACCTTTTCGGTCCAGTTAGGTGGGAAGATGGTAGAGGTAGTTGATGCACCTCTCGATTATAGCCTGTTACTAGGTCGCAATTGGAATTATGCTATGGTCATCATTGTATCGTCCATTTTCTGCATGCTTTGTTTTCCTCATTAGGGGGAGATTGTGACGATCGACCAGTTATCCTTTGTGTACTCTAGCCCGAATGCATCTGTTGGACCATCAATCCCTGTGGTCGACAATTCTTAGCTGGCAACTGAGAATATCGGTGTTGGAATGTATTCTTCCCTCATGGGTACTTTTGACTTCTCGGCACCGACTCACCATGTTTATGCCATGTCCAGTACACCCGCTTCAGTAGAGAGGTCAATCCCTTTCTTCTCTTCTTATTTTAGTGACCCTTGGACTCTACCTTCTCTGACTTCATCGATTCAATTTCAATCGCATGCTGGCATGGCTATGCCACTATCAGTAGCAGAGATTGTATATCAAGTTATCCTTGACTCTTATGCTGATCCCGATCTTGTTCCCTCGCAGACGATCAAAGAGGATCCATTTCTTAGGCATGTGTGGGCCACTTCGTTATTTTTTTCACATGATTTCTTGGATGAGACTTTTCCTTCAGACGAATCCATCCTTGAAGCCATGAATGTTTCCAAGAGACCTTGGGTCGATATGCATCATCGATCTTATTTTCTCCCAAGTCTTGAAACAATTGAGCAAGATGATTTTAGATCTACCTTGAGTGAGATAGTTGGTCATGCCGTAGTTCCACTTGATACACATGGAATTTAAGACGAAGGGAATATGGAAAGTATTTCTCCTACTGTCCAAATTGATATCTCTCATACCCTTGGCAAGATCGAAAATTTAAATATAGGTGCAGATTGTTCACCAAAAGAGATTATGATCTACACCAACCTCTTCAAAGAATTTCAAGACGTATTCGCTTGGTCATATGAAGATATTCCAGGGATCGACCTTCATATTGTCGAACATGAGATTAGGACTTACCCAGATGCTAAACCCATTCGACAACGTCTTAGAGCTGTTAATCCTAGGAAGGCCCCTGCTATTAAGGGAGAGGTAGAGAAGCTACTTAATGTCGAATTTATCGACCTGGTTCCCTTGACCGAATGGGTATCCAACCTCGTTCCTGTGAATAAAAAGCAAGGAACCATCCGCGTGTGTATGGAATTTCGTGACCTAAACAAGGCATGTCCTAAAGATAACTTCCCCATGCCTTTCATTGAACAAATTCTTAATGAGTGTGCGGGAAGAGAAATATTTTATTTTATGGATGGATTTTCAGGCTATAACCAAATCCAGATCAAACCCAAAGACCAACATAAGATGGCATTCATATGCCCTTGGAGCAAGTTTTCATACTAGAAAATTCCTTTTGGCCTGAAAAATGTCGGAGCAACCTTCCAATGAGCCATGAATTTCACTTTTCATGATCTCAAACACATAGTCGAAGCTTACCTCAATGATCTTGCTGCTCACTCTCGCAAGAGAGTGGATCATGCTATGCACCTTCGACCGGTTTTTGGAAGATGTCGCTACTATAGAATCCGAATGAATCCTCATAAATGCATATTTTGCATTAGATCTGTCTGTCTCTTTTGATTCTTAGTCTCTGATATAGGGATCATGGTAGATTCACTTAAGGTTGAGGAAATTCTTCAGTTGCCTCCCCCGCACATGATTAGACAGCTTCAAGGTTTACAGGGGAAAGCTAACCTTTTGCGTCAGTTTATTATGAATTATGCCAATATCACTAAGGGTTTCATGCACCTATTGAAGAAATACACCTCGTTTATCTGGGATGAGTGAGCTCATCAGTCTTTTGATGCTTTAAAGAAATCCTTGGTATCAGCCCCTCTACTGAAATCTCTTGATTACAGTAGAGATTACTTTTTGTATATCATCGCATCTGAAGAGACCATTGGTATGGTTCTAATTCAAGAGGATTATGAGCTCCAAGAGAACATCATCTACTATCTCAGTCAAAATTTAGTCATTCCTAAACATAATTACTCGCACGTTGAAAAGCTAGCTTTGGCTACCGTCCACGTAGTCCAACATTTATGACACTATTTGCAAAACTATTGTGGTTGCCAACGTTAATCCATTTCAATACGTCCTAACTAGACGTATCATAGGCAGAAAATATAATAAATGGATTTTCATATTACAAGAATTTGATCTCGACTTTGCTTCGACCAAGTCCAAGAAATCACTAGTTTTTGCAGAGTTAATATCCGATTTCCCACGATTAGATGAAGATGTTATTCATGTCGATTTGTTCGCAGATGAACACATTTTCTTCATCTCGTCATATGACCCCTGGTATGGAGATATTGTTTTATATCTTCAAACCTTGAAGTTCGTTCATCATCTCTCACAAGATGATCGATGGCATGTTAGATACCAAGCCAAAAAGTATACAATCATCAATGACACTTTGTATCATCGAGGAATAGATAGTATCTTACATCGTTTCTTAACTCAAGCGGAAGCCGAGTTAGTCCTTAATGATTGCCACAAAGGTCTTGTGGTGTTCATCTATCCAGGATTGCGACAACCCAAAAAATCTTGTGAGCCAGTTACTTTTGGCCCACCATATTTAAATATTGTATTGAAGCAGTTAAGAATTGTCACCCCTACCAGGTGTTCACTCAAAAAATTCGCTCACACCCAACCCCTCTTCACCCAGTCATTACCATCGGTCCCTTCACCAAGTGGGGAGTATATTTCGTTGATTGCAACCCAACTTAGGCTGGGGGGCATCAACACATTATCATGGTTGTAAACTACTTCACCAAGTGGGTCGAAGCCATGCCTACCATGAAATCTAATGGGAAGACTACAAATTTTTCTGTATTCAACCAAATTATCACCCGGTTCGGTATCTCGAGTGATATTGTCATTGATCATGGCAGTCATTTTCAAAATGAAATGATGATAGAACTAGTGTCTAAGATAGGGTTTAAACATGATCACTCATCTCCTTATTACCCCCAGGAAAATGGGCAAGTAGAGGCCATCAATAAGTCTCTCAAGACCATCTTGCAAAAAACTGTCAGTCAGAGCAATTCCAACTAGCACATCATGTTATATCCCACACTTTGGGCATACCAAACCTCGATTAAGACTGCCACCGGTTTTTCTCCTTTTCAGTTAGTACACGGTGTGGAGTCGATACTTCCCGTTGAATGAGAAATCCCTTCTCCCAAATTGGCAGTTGAGCTCCTACCTGACACTTCGGATTTAGAGCGACGCCTTGTACACCTAGAGAGTCTTGACAAGCAATGTCGGGATGCATTTACGGCTATAGAGGAAAACAATAAATGTGTCAAGGTTCAGTATGATAAGTTTGTTTTTCCCTGGTTGTATGCTAAGGGTGACTTGGTTCTCTTGTATTACCAAGCCAAAGAAATGCTAGGGGTAGGCAAGTTTAAACCCATGTGGCACGGTCCTTATATCGTGCGACCTGTTCTAAAAAAAGGAGCCTACGAGTTGGAAGATTGTGAAGGGAATAAATTGGCTAAGCCTAGAAATGGGATCTACTTAAAAAGGTATTACGCTTGAGCCCTGGGCTTGGGAGAAACCCTTTTTATACTAATGTAAATTTAGTTCATATACACCTTTTCCCCTTTTTTGTCTTTGGCTTTCTTATCAAGTTTTCCCTTTTGTTGGCAGATGTCAATGGAGTATTTGGTCTATATAGGATTTGTAGACGGAGCCATTCATCATACATGGAACTTATCTTCTTCCACTTGGGTGATTTACTCACCCGAGGGTCTGTTGGTGTCTTCAGGTGGCATATGCCTAGGGCCATCCATGAATAATGTGGCTAAATACAACGTCGTCATAAAATTATTGTGTGATGCTATCTCACATGGTATTCTCTCTATAGAGGTGCACCTGGATTCTCAGTTATTCATATGTCAGTTGAACGTTTTTTACCATGTGCGTGATCCGACATTACTCTGTCGATTCCTATGGGTATGTCTTTTAGAACGACAATTTGATTTTATTGCATACTTTCACATTCCTAGAATATCTAATCATGTATATGATGCCTACGCTAATTATGTTTTGAATTGGCATTTGTCACATTAATAAAGAAAATAAAACCATTAAATCAATGTACACATTGTAAGATATAAGTATAGCCGAAGATCCCTCTTTATATATTTCCAAAAAATATGGTGTTTTATATTACAAAATTGGGGCTAAAACCCTCAAAAATACATATACAGCCGATATACATGTCCCATGACATCTACGTCTATGGAACCGGATGAGTCTCATGATAGAAAACCACAGCATTGGCAATACACCAGAAGAGTCATACCCATGCTCTAGGTACACCGACAACCTGCCTCTGCATGGCTTCAGGTAGATCCTCCACCTAAACCATAGGAATCCTTTGTGTCAAATGCGACAGGTTTCCCTGCACATTCTGAAGGACTCTCTCTACCTCTCCTCCCACTGCCTCATCTCCTCGATGCCTCCACCTATGTATTAGGAATCCCTCTAGATGTTGCAGACCCATGTATGCAACCACGGAAGTATCAAGTTAATATTTAAAAACACCATCAAAACAATATTTTTGTTCTTTTAAATACAAAAATACAAAAAAAGAAATATATATAAAATATTGTTTACCTATGGCACTGTAGGCGGCTCCTGGTGGAAGCGGCGTATCAAGATCACCTCTGAAATCAATTTCTACATAGGGATAGTCATCCAGAGCTATGATTTGTCTCCTCCACCAGAAGAAAAAATCACCGTTGTAGGGTGTCACCACCCTACCTCCCCCCTGTCGTCTCATGACCTCGATCCATCGTGCCATAGCTAGATCACATGGCCCTCTAGGAATTATCTCCACTCTAGGTCCCAAGCTTCGGATCCACTTGAAAAAGAAGCTACAAAGGATAGAGGCAAACCCGAAGTTTCTCTTTACCCTCTACTTGCACTCTGTCAGCTGACCTTTCATATTGGTCAGCAGTGAGGTACACCAATCGTACACGGTAGGTCTCACACACTCCAGTGCGTAAAACATAAGAGATATTGATTCTTGATGCAACGAGGCTGACCCTATGATCTTGGTAATCACAAGCACAATAATCTTCAGGTTGAGGTTACCTATAGCTCGAATAGGGATTTGACTTCCCACCATGGGAGTCCGTGCAAAACAGTGGGCCTCGATGTATTCTTCGACCTTCATTCCACTCTTGACCCCACGTAACTTGAGGTCCACGACCTCTCCTTGGTGTGAAAGTCCTTTCAAGAAATAGATGTCCTCTACTTCAATCCTTAATGGTTGTCCATCAAGGATAAATCTCTCGCTATCTGGATCCCAATAGCCCACCAACATTTCCAATAACCTCACTTGGTCCCTCATTCCTTTGAGATCCCAAAACTTGTATAGACCACATATTTTTAATGCTTCTTGATCCACTTAATCTCGATCCACTGTTGCATCTACCTCCTCATGCTTTGTCTCCCTCCACTCCAACACCATCCTACAAAAACCAAATCAATTTTTGAGTTAGAAGCTTATTTTTTTCCATTTTGTGCAAGTATACGTGGGTTATCTAAGAACATTCATGGGTAGGGCTTGATATACGCTCCCTGTAGTTCACATAGGGGCATATGTCTGGTCGTATACGCGACATATTAGTAGAAACCCGTGTATACCAAAAAACTCAATTTGCGCCCTTAAAAACTAAAAAAATGGAGCCTAATTCAAAATTGTAAACCATTTAATTTGAAGAGGATGGGATGAAGAGTTACCTAGGCCAGATGGTTTGTGATTTTGTTTCCTATTGCTCTGCGATCGTTGTTTGAATTCTGGAGGTATGTTAGTCCAAATTGCACTATTTTGGGTGAAAATGAAAATGACATAGTAAATTTTGATTTTATTACTATTTATAAAACATTTTTACCCATTTGATATAGTTTTATGCTATTATTTTGTCTATGGACTAATTCAAAAATGGTTTTAAGCTGGTTTTTGTAGTTTCGAATCAATTTTCTTACAGATTTCAATGCCATGGTTGGTCGTTCGTCTCCTCATGCAGGTATATTCATAACTTAGCATATAGGATAGGTATTCACTACATTGTGTAGTTTTTCATTATCCTTCAATTGCCACTTTTTACACCTTAGGTACGAACCCATTTATTGTGACGCATTAACCTCCATCTACTATCATAGCATCATTAATAAATGGTAGAGACTTACCAAACATGGGTACCCTAGTTAGAACCTCTTTGTCATTTGGTTCCCATGACGATATTTTTCCTTAGGACCAGGAGTCCATTAGAATTCGATACATGACTTTACAATGAGCCTCATTTCTCATTCATGCACATGTGGCCTTATTACTTGTGGACTCCCAAAACACGAGTCTTAGTTAAGCTCTTTTCCGACTCGTTATTAAAAATTGAAAAGATCGTTGAGTGGTTTGTCCCTTTCACACTCATTAAAATTAGATTTGAAATATCATGAGTCTTAGTTAAGATCCTTTCCGAATTGCTATCAAAAATGGAAAAGATCGTCGAGTGAACTTGTCTTTTTCACACTCATAAATTGAATTTGAAAAGACATCTATTTGGCACAAGTTTACCACTTTTTCACACCAAGTAGACTGAAATATATAAAAAAGGAAATTTTTTGGCGTTAAATTGTGATTTCATCTCATGCCCTTGCTTGCAGTATTGAACCTTTAGTCGGTTCTCGCTTTGTGTTATAAACCATGGCCCAAGAAATTTGCATCCTCAACCAAGTAGAGCCTTGTTTATATCCTTCACAATTTGACACCCTATACCCTGGAAGGAACATCACCCCGAGTGTCCATCTCCCGCATGAATTTCCTTGCATTGAGCATAGGTACGTTCCACTGCTGGAACTATTTTTTCTTACTTGCGACACTCGTTCCCTCCTCTATATCATAGCATTCACTTGTTATGAAAAACAAAAAAAGATGGGCGGGAAGGGAGTACTATATTGTAATTGGCAGTAATCGTGTCACCTTTGAACAGAGAACAAAGTTATTGAGTCCTTGCGTCATCATAATTTTTGGTTTAGCATGGCCTTAGGAAGTTGATCTCATTACAAAATTTTCTCTACCAAATGGTTAATCTTCCAGTCACTATAGAGAACATTATGGATGCCTCCTGCATCTAGTTGTCACATCATTAAGTCTATGCTGTCGGAGTCCACCGTATGTCTCACGCTCTTGTTCAAAGGAAGTCTATCAACCTGTGTCGGACACTCCTCAAAAATATTGAATTTCCATGTCGTTCATACCCTCAGTTTGTCTCAGGATCACATGATACTTTGGTCTTATGATGCACCCTGGCCCTACTTTCATCATTGGTAGGTCACCTTGAACCCAACAATCGACATTTCATCATGGGTCGTTGACTAGGTGGTTTCTCTTTTGTTTGACGACAAGACATCTATTCACACTTTGGGATTCGTGCAGTGTCTTGGATGCCATTAGCCTTATTGGTGGTTTCCTCACCTTTGTCAGCAGTTTTCATCATTGGCTTCTATTCAGAGGGTCTTTTCATGTGCCGCTTGCATTTGGCACACACGAAAGACACACAGGGTCGTTGGTTTGTGAATATGTTCTTCGTCTGATCTCCAAAAAATCATGAATCTCCTTCTTTGTTCCTCATGTTGATTGATGAGAGATGCCTTAATGCTCTCCTTTCAGCGGGTCTCTCTCCATCGACTTCAACTCATGTATTCTGGATATGAGACCTAGAATTTTATGAGTACCTTAAGGCTTGCATTCATTAGTGGCGGGCTTTCTCACCATTGACAGATGGGAATAAATCAATGTCTCTTGATCAATGGATCTCTCAAGTATTCAACACCAGCTCCTTTTTTCACATTTGTAGAGATGTACTCAGTGCCTTGATACCTACTTTCATCATTGGTAGGTTGTCTCACGTTTGTTAATGGTATACCTAAATGACCGGTAATCAAATGATGTCTCATCGTGTTCGACCTCAACTCATTTATTCACATGATGTAGACTTGCACCATTGGCGGATTGTATTGAATAGTTGAAGACATCACTTTTTGGACACAATTTTCCTGAGCTGTTACTTCCATTTCATTGGACCAATACCTATTTGACTTCAACAATCATGGGAGATTAGATTGTACTCCATGGTATACAAATATCTTTAGATTGATTTTGAGACTGGTTTCACTAGGCCTTGTTCATCACTATGACAAATATTGGCATGTAATTGCATTTATACTTGCCTACTCATGGCCATGAACACTTGTTGGTATATTTTCCACATGGATCTGCATTGTATTCTTGGTAGCCATGTATGCAAAGTTAGTACATAATGTAATGAGAAATTGAGTTTGTCCAGATGGTTCTCTACCACTCCACTTCTGGGTTATTTATAATGTATTTCGGCCATCGTAGATACTCCTTTGATCTCACACATTAGGGGGCATCTGTTATAGAAAGATTTTCCTCACCATTGTTATCTTGCACAGAGGGTGTTATCACTGAAATTTTGTCCGCATGTGGCGACAAGAACTCCACATCGTCAAAACAGGACTGGAGTCATTCATGGCACAAGATTAATGCCACATCATTGCAAAAGGGTCAAAAACTATACAAATGACCAAAAATTTTGAAAGGCGCTTTACATCATCTGGGTGCACGTGCGTAACAGAAACGTACAAAGTGCGCATATGTGCAGAAGGCGCGGTTGTTGGGCAAAGAACCTGCACGCCTGCTAAACGACGCATTTATTGAAATTGGTCGGCCTCCCAACCACTAATGGATCAGCTCCCAAGTCGATTTGACACCAAATCCGAGCTCAATCCTCATGGTGGGCTGGTTAAAGACCTAATTGAGCCCTAAAGAGCCCCTTTTCACATTCAAAAGAGGCCACATAATAACCCAATGCTTGGCTATAAAAAGCCATGAATGACCACCATTTTCTCAAGGAATTCTTTGTATTGTTATGCTGCTGAGATTGCTAAGGACCCATTCTTTGGCAATACACATCACACGCTGCATTTCATAGAGCTATTCACCCCTCTCTTGAGTGAATAAGCTTGGAGTTCTTTCACCCACATGTTCATCTTTTCATTGTAAGGAGAGCAATCAAGTCAGGGCCTCAAGAGCCTTCCATTGGAGAAAGAAGGGACCCAAGTCCCCTTTCTTCTTTGTGCCTTTGGATTTCATTAATAGATCAGCTTATACATTGGTGATATTGGTCCATTTGTACTCATTTTCCATTTGTTTTATATGCTTTTAGTTTTTATTTGTTTTAGTCTAATTTTTGTTTATAACTTTCTTGTTTTTCTTTCTAACCTTTTACCTTACAGCTGTCATGCTTAGCAGAGCCCAACTGGGCATGTAAGCACTCTTAATTTTCTCACCTAGTGACAAATTGGGTGAAAACAGATTGGTGACCATACTGGGGAGTTGGTATCAATTCCTCCCTCATTTGGGCTTTATTTTCTTTCCTTTTGATTTCATTAACTTGCAGGTTCACAAACCGGCCTCTGTCGACCTGCTTACCAGTCAATTCACCAGAAATTGGAGAGAAATCCATCCGGATTTTTCTTCTCGGACTTTTGACACAGGCGCGCGAGTATTCCACCCCACAGGCGCGCGTCGGGCGTGCAGGCGCTTTGTTTTTCAGTTATGTCAGCGCGCATGCGCCATATGCGCCTCTGTTTACATAGGAGGCCACGCATTTGAACTAAAATTTGCATTGTAAGCTCTTGGATGTGGGGAAAAATCACTTTCCTTCTTAAGAATGATGATATGCATGCTCTAAATACTACACCACTTATACCCCTCAACTTATAAAGGGGATAATCAAGCAAACATAGGCACTTAGGTGGATAAAAATCATTTTCCCTTATTTGCTTTTTGCCACATGGATGGCTTGCTTTGGTTTATAAATCTAAGTTGAACATCAATTCTAATCACATCTAAACTCACATTTGGGAGCAGAAATTGCAAGTAACAATGTTGAGTATGCTCTTCTCTTGCGCCATCAAACGATCTTGAGAATCAGAAAAGGATTGCGAAAATGATCTCATCTCCCTTAAACAAAATTTCAAAACTTTTAGGAGAGGACAAAGGCTCTTTTTGAGACCCCTCTTAGTTTTATTTTTCAAACATATCCTAAATTTTGTAATGGGCCCATACATGCCCACATGTCACAAAAGTAGGATAGTTGTTGCAATTTTACTTTCTTAGATCAAAAAACTAGGAGAGTTTAAAAGTTTGTAACGGGCCCACACATGCCCACATGTTCAATCTAGGCTAGTTTC
>ML793160.1:434187-457132 GCA_009831015.1 Picea engelmannii
GCTGACCACATTCATGAGTGGCGTAGGCGACGTAGTTTGTGTAAAGCAGAAACCACCAAACAACAATGTCTTGACTGGTTTCTTAGATCACTTGTCGCTCTCCTTGGTAAGGATGTAGCTTCCACCTTCCCACAATCTAAAGAAGAAGCCATCAGCAAGGCTCAACAATATGACCTCATTTATGCACAGTCAGGATACTTATATACGGTACTTCCTAATCTTACCAAACCTGTGCCATTCGGTCAAGACAAACCTGGGATGTCTCACTCAGCAAACGGAATAATAGGTACTACCACGCACCATAGTCCACAACCCCAACCACCACCGATGTATGGAACGCCTCAGTACCCACCAGCATATGGGGGCACTTCTTATTACCCCCCACCCCCTTATCAACAGCCATATCCTGTTGTTATACCTCCGCCCACCAGTGGACCACCGCCAGCACCCTCCATACATCAACCTTCTCCAACCACCAGTGGTCCCCCCTCCACATCACCTTATAGTACTAGTGAAAGTGCCACACCTTTCTATGTACCTTATGGAGCTGCACCACCACAAAACCCTTACTTTCCCTTTCCGGGTCCTCCACAACCCATGGCTCCCCCACATCCTCATACGGGGGTCAATTTTGTTCAACCCTCTGCTGCTCAACAATATCAAAATTTTGAACAGTTGAACACAGTCAATCCAAATCACCCATCAAACAACACTAAGAGGAAAGGAAGGAACAGGAATAACAACAATCCTGGTCAAGGTGGGAATCAACTCCCACAGCATCAACCCACTGGGGGCAATCAGAACCAAGGGAACCAAAACCCCCAAGGGGGCAATAACAACAAACGCCAAGGGTGGAACACTGTTAAAACTATCCACCCTTATGCCCTTTGTGGCGTATATGGTCATTACACTCACCATTGCCCACAGATCATTGATTTCGAAAGGTTGAAGGACTCTGGAAGTCTTCCCCCTTCTCCTGCGCAATCTGCCCCGCAGCAGGCACAACAACAATATGCGCAACAACCACCTCTCGCCGTACTGCAAAATCCTATCCCACACCAAGGTTTCATAAACACCCAGCAGGACACGCAGCATCCCCCACCTCAGGTGGGCCACTACCATAACCCCAACAATCCAGCAGAGCGAACAATTCTCCTCACCAGTGAGGAATAAATTCTTTTGCAAACGCGCAATCGTCAGTATCCTACAACAGCTGAGTCTACTCCCATCTCTTTAGAGACAAACCCGACACCGACAGGACCTCCGTTGGTGATCCCTCACCCTGCCACCGAACCACCATTACGCATCCCTCGCATCCCATTGCACAGGAATGTCCAAAACCCACAGGCTAGGGCCACTCATAACTACAGCTTGGTAGATGACTTAGCACAATCCCCAGCTGCCATGTCAGTTCTGGAAGTCCTCCAGACTTGTCCTACTCAGCGAAAATCACTACTTTCCGCTCTGGGCGCAGTCGACCCTGCCGATACCCGACTCATCACCTTTGACCTTGATAGCTGCGAACTGCGTCTTCCCGCAGCAGTTTCTATTCAAATACCAGTAAAAATACGGAACATCACCATCCATCAATGTATCATCCATGAAGGGGCATCCACATGCATCATGTCCAAAACAGTATGGCAGAAACTCGGTTCCCCATAACTTATTCCTTCCACCATCACATTACGAGCTTATGACGGACGACCATCATCTCCTGAAGGGCTCTTCCAAAATGTCCCCGTGGAACTCGGGGGAAAAACTATCCTCATTGACATCGAAGTTATCGATGCTCATCTCGATTACAATATCTTTCTTGGACGTAGCTACATGTATGCTATGAAGGCAGTGGCATCATCCGTCTTTCAGACAATCATGTTCCCCCACAACAGGAAGATTGTAACCATTGACCAAGTCTCACATTACGAGCCAAATCCATCTGCCAATCTCGATAACATTCTTCCTCTTATTCACACCAACCAAGACGTATATCCACTCGTTGATATGGGTCCTGGTATTTTCAAAGATCCATCCTTGTTAGGGATGTACCATGGAGCACCACCACTCCTTCCCCCTGGTCAAGTATGCGTCATCTCATCTAACGAAACTCAACAGGAGGATGCTCGTCCTCCTCAGGAGGCTTCAGTCATTCCTGACGTCTCAACAGTCGCAACACCACTCTCACAGGAGCCTCCTGCACATTCGTCGACACCTATGGTCCACGAATCCACATCCCCTCAAGGGCCTAATCCCATTTGGTAAACAGTCCCCCGACCCCTCACTCAAATTACCTTCTTTTACCCTCCACCCGGTATAGAAGCTTTCCAGGTAGCAGCAATGCTCACACTACCCAATATGGTGTTAGCAATCCCAGTGTGGTACTTACATCCACCTGAGATGGTCCCTCTCCCACAGGAAGGACTCCCCATGACGATTCCTGTCCTCACTCCCACTACCTCCACTACCCCCATACTCCCTACTCCCCCTGCCACCGCTGGGGGTAGAAGAAAGAAGAAGGAGCATACAGCTCCACTTCCTCCGCGCATCTCACCACCTTGCGCCTTGTGTGACAAAGAGGGTCACCAAACCAACAACTGCCCATCACTACCAGAATTACGGAATTTAATCCCCCCCAATACAACCCCCACACCATCCATTACTACTGCTACCACTCAACCTTCCAGTAGTAAAGGGTTGAAAACCAAATTCGCGTGTGCCATCTGTTCTGAGTATGGCCATTACACCCATCATTGTCTAGCACTGCCTCATTTTCGGCAGGCATTAGCTATCGTAAGCCGAGACTTTCAGAACAACCCATGCCGGCTACGTCCTCCCCAACACCTATCACTGACATTCGCTATGTCGCAACTTCAGTCAATGAACGCATGAGATGCCCTTGCTCTCTTTGCAATTCATTGACTCATTTTACATACCAATGTTCGATGATCATCGAATATCAGCAACGTCAGTTAGCCCTGCTTCACCAAACCACAGAGGAAATCATTGACATATCTTCACCATTTGAAGATCTCCATATCATCTCTCTCGAGCCCGAGGCACTCCCTACACCTCCATGGTTCTTAGATGACATATCTGAGGATTTACCCCGTAACCCACCCAACTCTCCCACCCATCCCCCTGCGGAGACTCTCCATCCCACTACTACGGGTACCCCTCAATACCTCAATATATGGTTTATGATGAGTGAACCCTCACCCTCTCCTAGCGATACCCCCTCTGTTTCCTCAGCAGGGGGCACTCACATTGTCACTGAGATCACTCCTCACGATCCATTATATTCCCATCATTTCCAATGCAACGAAGAAATACTGGAAGAGCTACAATGCCTGGACTCTCCCTGGGACGCACTACATCACCGTGCACTCTTCCTTCCATAGGAATCCCTCATGCCTCCTAGCCACAATCCCATTTACGCGGTCGAAACCAAAGATTTTATCCCATCAGGGACTATCGATTGGTTCAACAATCCTATTCCTGCACCCGATGCTTTTGAAGAAGGTAATCTGGCTAACATTTCCCCCACCATCAAAATCGACATTTCCATTAAACCAGGCATCGTCGAAGAGATCATCATTGGAGCTGCTTGCACTCCTCAGGAAATTTCCGCATACAAAGCCCTCTTCCAGGAATTTAGGGATATCTTTGCCTGGTCATACACAGAGATGCCTGGCCTCGACCCCTCTATCTTCGAACATCGCATCGACACCTGGCCCGACATCACACCAGTTCGCCAAAAACAGCGACCGCTACACCCATCCAAGGTCGCGACTATCAAAGCTGAAATTGACAAATTACGCACGACCGAATTTATTTACCCCATTGCTTATACCTCATGGGTTTCCAACCCTGTACCTGTCGACAAAAAACAGGGCTCTATTTGCGTCTACACCGACTTTCGCGATCTCAATAACGCATGTCCCAAAGACAACTTCCCAACGCCTTTCATCGATTAGATTATTGATGACTGCGCCGGCCACGAGGCTCTCTCCTTTATGGACGGATTTTATGGCTATAACCAAATTCAAATCCACCCAACCGATCAATACAAAACCGCATTCATTACCCCGTGGGGTACATTTGCGTATCGTGTCATGCCCTTCAGCCTCAAAAACGTCGGCGCAACATTCCAGTGGGCCATGACATACATCTTTCATGATCTGGCTGCAATCATCCTCGCCTACTTGGACGACCTCACCGCTCGATCCAAGAAGCGTACCCAACACCTCGATGATTTACGAGTCATCTTTCAACGGTGTCGTCAGTACAACATCCGCTTGAATCCTCTCAAGTGTGTGTTCTGTGTCACCGTAGGGCGCCTCCTCGGTTTCATCGTTTCCCAAAGCGGTATCATCGTAGACCCCCTCAAATTCCAAGCCATCACCGAAATTCCACCTCCTCGGAATTTGCGCCAACTACAAAGTCTCCAGGGCAAAGCCAACTTTCTGAGACACTTTGTTCCTGATTACGCTATACGCACACATGGTTTCCTTCGCTTACTACGTCACGACATCCCTTTTCATTGGGACTATGCCCAACAATCGTTTGATGATCTCAAAGAAACACTTTCCAATACACCTTTGATTAGTGCACCTAATTACAATTGCGACTACATCCTCTACGTATCAGCATCAGCTGTATCAGTAGTCGACGTCCTCGTCCAGCTCAGAGATGACAATCGTGAACACGTCATTTACTACGTCAGTAAGAACCTCTCAGGACCACCCCTAAAGTACAAACATGAAGAGAAACTCGCTCTTGTAGTTGTCCTCGCAGTCCAGAAACTGCGTCACTACATTCTGCTTTGCACCACTAAGGTCGTCGCAGATTCCAACCCTATGCAATATTTGCTCAGCCGTCGCCAAGTTAACGGAAAATTTTCTCGATGGATCGTTATCCTTCAGGAGTACGACCTCGAATTTTCAACACCAAAGAGTAAGAAGGCCCTCGTTCTCGCTGAACTTGTCACGGCCCTTCCCTCTGACACACCTAGTTCCCCCGTCAATACTGAATTTCCTGACGAACATCTCTTTTACATCACTTCTGATGATCCTTGGTACGGCGACCTTCTCGTCTACCTACAAACTCAAAAGTTTGGTAACCACCTATCATGAGATGATCGTTGGCGCATTCGCCATCAGGCCCCCCGCTATCTCCTCATCAGTGACATCCTATATCGGCGGGGCATCGACACCATTCTTCGTCGCTGCCTAACTATTGATGAGGCTGATAGAGTCCTAAACGACTGCCACAGTGGCGCCTGTGGGGGCCATATTTTGGGCATCACCATGGATCAAAATATTATCCAGGCCGGTTACTTTTGGCCCACCCTGTTTCATTATTGCATTCATGCCGTGAAACAATGTGAGCAATGTCAGCTCTATGCCAACAAAGCCCATGCTCCCCCCGCTCTTCTTCACCCTGTCATTACTGCGGGCCCCTTTTGTAAATGGGGCATCGACTTTATGACTTGTAATCCTCCCTCCATCAATGGTCACAAATACATTGTTGTCTCCGTCGATTACTTCACCAAATGGGCTGAAGCTATGCCCACCTTCAACAACACCGCTGACACTGCAGCGCGTTTTTTCTTCAACCACGTCATATCCTGGTTCGGAGTACCACTCCAACTCATTTCCGATCATGGGAAACATTTTGAGAATGATATCTTCGTCGAACTCTCATCTCGGTTAGGCTTCTCTCACGAGTTTGCCTCACCATACTATCCTCAGTCAAACGGATAGGTCGAGGCAGTGAACAAAGTCCTCAAGACCATGTTACAACGCACGGTTAATAAACATAAAACCAACTGGCATCATATGTTATTTTCCGCGCTATGGGCTTATCGAACGGAAGTGAATACCGCCACGGGATTCACGCCATTTCACTTAGTCCATGGGGTCGAGGCAACTCTTCCCATCGAGTGCGAAATTCCCACCCTTCGCACCGCAATTGAGCTTTTACCTGACACTACTCCAATGGAGCAGCGCTTGCTGAACTTGGAGTCTCTAGATGAAGATCGTCGATCCTCATTACAGAACAACGAGACAGCTAAAAAATGATCCAAAGCTACCTTTGATCGCCATGTCAACCTTCGCTCATTTCGCGAAGGTGACCTCGTCCTCGCCTACGATATCGCTCATGATACCTTTGGCCACGGAAAATTCGAATCACTCTGGCATGGCCCTTACATCATCCAACATTGCCTCACCAAAGGCGCATACATCCTGGCCTCCCCCGAAGGCCTCACGCTCAAAGAACCCGTCAATGGGTTATACCTCAAGAAATTTTATGCTTAAACGTAGTCACGCTACTTTAGGTTATTTTTCTTTTATAGCGTTTTTAATCTTTTTTCTCCTCCATCTAAACTATCCTTTGTGCTATTGACAGATGACTCATCCACCAGATTACCACATTTGTTACGCCGACGACGCCAGCCGTTGGACACAAAATCTCGCTTTGACTGCTTGGGATCTCTACACCCCTTCACATGAAATGCTACATTCCAGCGACATCTGTTTAGGACCAGCAACCAATAACCAAGCCGACTACACTACTGTCATTGGCCTCCTGACCGATGCCCAACATCATCATATTCGTCACCTTAGCATTCACCTCGACTCTCAACTGGTCGTTCTCCAACTTAACAATGTGTACCGTGTACGCGATCCGTGCCTCTTTCGCAAATACCTCTAGGTTAGATTATTATCTCGACATTTTGATTCCATTACATTTAC
This sequence comes from Picea engelmannii, assembly GCA_009831015.1. Classification (NCBI taxonomy): domain Eukaryota; kingdom Viridiplantae; phylum Streptophyta; class Pinopsida; order Pinales; family Pinaceae; genus Picea; species Picea engelmannii. The sequence continues at coordinate 440,940 of ML793160.1, forward strand.
ACATATTCCAAGAGAATTGAATCAAACAACAGATGAAATAGCTAACATGGTGCTAGATTGGCATATATCACATCAAGCTACACATACATAAACATCTCACATATCCTGTCACAGCATATAGATAGAATCAACATCATCCACATCAACACAAAACACACATCTAAAACACATTTGGATCCAAAAAACATGTATACTCATATATATATATATATATGTGGGCCCCTCAGGCCACCCGAATGTTTACATACACAAAAATACATTGGCCCACAGGCCCGTGCCACATCATGGTACAAAAATTGGCTCACCAGCCTATCAAAACAATATACAATACAATCAGGGGGCCTCTATCGCACCCCCAGCTGCCCCTCCCTCAGGAGGAGGTGGTGACCCACCCCTACCTGCCCCAGGCGGTGGTGGTGGCGCACCTGCAGGACCCTTCTGCCTCGACAGCAGGCGTCCGCTAGTCATGGCGGTGAGCACAACTGCTCGTCGCATGATGGACCGCCATGGTGGCGGTAACCCGATACACTGCTCCAGGAACTCCTCATCCTGGATACGGATCCACATGCCCTCAGGCATGTCCAAAAACACCGTCTCAAACCGACGGAGTATATCATCCAACTCCCCTCCGGCTGCCGCCAGAGGAGAATGAGATGGCCCCGCACCAGGGTCATCAAATCGACGCCTCCTCACCAGTCTCGCAGGATCTGCAAGTCGCCCCACAACCTCACCCTGTCCGCGTCTCTCTCCACGTGGAGGTCTCCCCTCTAGCTGCACCGGCGGCCTGTACAACTCCACCTCGCGCCCACGAGGTGCCAAATCTGCACATGCACAAAACAAGCAACAACAGATGGTATCAATGTCTATACATCAAACATATGCACTAGTATATCAAAATCACAACATAAATCAAAACATATAAATACATAACATACCTCTATGATCAAAAACCTCCCCAAAAGGCAATACCATGTCCGGGTCCCCCCGAAAGTCTACCCCAACATAGGGGAACTGAAGTATAACCTGCGGCATCTGCCGCCATATCTGCATTGCCTGCGCAGTAAAGTAGTGTCCACCTTCGCCACCGCCGTGACGAACCAAAATCTGTGACCATCACCTCAAGCGCGGCTCTTGTACCCCAGGTGCCTCCAGTAGCACCCTCGGGTGCAGCATAGGCACCCTCTCCAAGAAAAAGGCCACCAGGATGGAGCCAAATGCAAACTCCCCGGCGCCTCTAGACCGACAGTGGTCTAGCTGCGTGATCATCTGCGCATGTAGGGTTAGACCCCAGGCGAACCGCTCACGGCCCACCACTACCCTCTCCATCAACATCAGCTCACCACCACTAATCCGGTGGGGCGCTCGGGATCCATACACCCGAACTATCATCGCTGCTATGCAACGATGTAGCAGGGCATCTATCCCACTAATTCTCACTGCCGACCCAGTCATATAGTGCTCACCTGAGCAATATCGCTCGGCGATCGTCCGCAAATGCGTGTCCCTCGACAGCATAGGATCTGCCAGCAACGATGTTCCCCGGAAGGGGAGCCCCGTCAAAAAGTAGATGTCCTCCACCGCAGTGAAGGCGATCTCCTCTCCTCGCATGAGGAAGCAGTGTCGATCGGGGCTCCACATCTCGATCAGAAACTGGAGCAAAAACTCCTGTGACCGTATCAAAGGGCAATCAAAAAACTTTAGCAACCCACTGGCTGCTAAAGACGCTTGAACTGTAGGCCTCGCATCGGCTACAACATCTCGCAGCTGCGACCAGTCCCGCTCACGCCACCGTACATCCATGATCCCTGCTCGCCACTTGCACACAACCCAAAGTCCTATATTAGCTTAGGCAATCACCCAATACATCAAATAAGCTATTTTTTCACCCTGAAACCTTGCCTCAAAGGCGCGGTTTTACCACCCACGTCCGCGCATACATGCGCACCTGTTCAGTATAAGGGCGCGCATGTGTGCACGCCTATTTTTCCCACAGGCGCGCTCATAAGCGCGCCTATTCACTATAACGGCGCGCGCTAAGGCACGCCTATCATACCCACAGGCACGCTCGTCATACCCACAGGCACGCTCATAAGCACGCCTGGTCACCCCACAGGCGCGCACTCATGCGCGCCTGTATACCCCACAGGCGTGCCCCTAGGGCGCGCCTTAAATTCCTACACACGCGCCTTAATGCGCGCTTACTCCGTGTATAGGTGCGCACACATGCGTGCCTTCCACTGAGTCGCCCGTGCATGTGGGCCCATCCTCTACCCAAAACCCTTCTAAAACTCTCGTACGACCCCCCGTACCTACCCTGCCCAAAAATTGGAAACCTATAGCTATGCAGGATGTTCAGACCACTAACCTGAAACTCACACACCATGAATCGAATACCTCGTGCTGTCGGAATCACGCAATCTCCTCTGAATCTGCTCGGAAACTCACTGAAGCAGCAGGTACAAATGAGGTGGCAATGTGGGCCCTACAGCTATATATAGGCCTTTTGCCAAACTTCCACTCACCATTCCAGGAGCCCACGGCGTCCATTTTTCGAATCGTCTTTCGCCACGGGATCAGCGTCCTGCCACCTACATCGCGACTATCCCCGGGTCACTTTTCATCCTAATCCCCCGGGGCGCCTTTTTTTCATATCATGGGCAGGTACGCACGCGCATTGTTACATTTATCTCATACATGTTCATATTTGTTATTATCATCATATATGGTTCACTTTGGGTATTTGGTTGTTCTGTGTGCAGGTACTTGGTCATCATCTCTTCACATCATTCCTTCAGGTATATACTCAGCACTGGCATGTAGTCTCTCCCACTGTATTACATTTACATTCCCAGTCACACTCCCTGATTTTGGCCTTTAGGATACCCTTTTTCTGGCTCTGTAGTACTCACACCTCCATTTTCATTTTTGGTACTGGTACCCGGTAGTTTTCTTACCCACATGAGTCGTCTCATTCATAGCACCTTTTTTCACTTTTTGACACTCATGTTGCTCTTTATTACCCCTTAGGGATGGGAGTCCCGGTAGTCTTTCATCATGTTGCGAATTAACCACATACTTCTTCTCCTCATTTTGCTAGCTTCCCATATGGGCTCCCAGCACATCGCTTTATGGTCATGTTCTTTTCTTTACCTGCACCTCCGCAAGATCATAAACCCACCATTTCATCCACCATCAGTTTGCCCATCTGCGAACCTATCTTCGTTTCACCTACCTCATACAGAAACTAGCCAATGGGGCCCCCACCCTTCATCAGTTTTCCAAGAAATTTCTGCCCTCCCTGGGGCACTCATTTCACACTGGGGCACCCATTTCTGTATTTGTACATCTTTCCCAAATTTATTCATTATTTATTGTACAAACCCCTTTATTTTCCATTATTTACTTTTGTCGTCACCGTTGGCGACCTGATTTCCTTTTGGCCACATGCAACCCATGTCACCCTTGGTTGGAACATTACTTCTCATTTACCCTCATCGGCATCGTCTATATCTTCAGGGTACTACCCAGATCACTTACCTATACCCTCTGAATTTATTCACCTTGTCCCGCCTCTGGCACAACTTATCCTCGGTCTTGGCATCCCCCTGACACTCGACCTTGTCACATAGTTGCGGCCACTATTTGTCTCACACATTCTCCAGCCAAGGGCAGTCTTGAGTCTTCCCATTTCTTAACTTCGTCTGGGTACCTCTGCCACTTCTTCACCACAGTAGATTCCGCGAAGCCCTTTTGCTTCTGGGAGTCGCATCCTCCTTTTGTTGACATCAACACACTTTTCCAAAAGGGCGACAGTATCTTGATTCTCATTTCCCATTCAATGAGAGATCTCGGACGACACAAGGGGAACTACCATTGCTCCCTGATGTCGTTGACCCCCATAACATTCGACACCAACACTTTCTCATGTTGCGGTGGGTCTTACTTTGCGACTATTGCATTTTTTATTATCAGTTGCCGAAGACCTCTGAACTTGGTAGGGCCACCAATGCCCACATCACCGTCGTTGTTTACTTCCGCGACCATTACCGCTGGTTCAGAGTATGTGCCTTTGCATAATTGTCTTCTGCCTTTATCATTCCGCCCCCGAGGGCACTGCAGTTGTCTACATCAACATTTCAGACATGTTTTCTTCAGAGTTACATTACACGAGCATGGGGCATGCCCGCCTCATTTGTACACACTTGTATATTGATACACACCTTGTGGAAAGTCGGGATCTACAGGTTCCTTTCTTCTCCAAAGGATTGCTCTACACGGTCCCATTCTTGCTCTCCCTTACAACACCATTCTCAGTAAAAGAAACATTGATGGATTTCGGCTATACATTTTGCTCCTAACCTCATCCATCAGGGGGCATCTGTTATTACTGAAATTTCATCCGCATGTGGCGACAAGAACTCCACATCGTCAAAACAAGAATGGAGTCATTCATGGCACAAGATTAATGCCACAACATTGCAAAAGGGTCAAAAACTATACAAATGACCAAAAATTTTGAAAGGCGCTTTACATCATCTGGGTGCGCGCGCGTATGCACGTAACAGAAACATACAAAGCACGCATATGTGCACAAGGCGCGACTATTGGGAAAAGAACCCGCGTGCCTACTAAACGACGCATTTATTGAAATTGGTCGGCCTCCCAACCACTAATGGATCAGCTCCCAAGTCGATTTGACACCAAATCCGAGCTCAATCCTCATGGTGGGATGGTCAAAGACCTAATTGAGCCCTAAAGAGCCCCTGTTCACATTCAAAAGAGGCCACATAATAACCCAATGCTTGGCTATAAAAATCCATGAATGACCACCATTTTCTCAAGGAATTCTTTGTATTGTTATGCTGCTGAGATTGCTAAGGACCCATTCTTTGGCAATACACATCACAAGCTGCATTTCATAGAGCTATTCACCCCTCTCTTGAGTGAATAAGCTTGGTGTTCTTTCACCCACATGTTCATCTTTTCATTGTAAGGAGAGCAATCAAGTGAGGGCCTCAAGAGCCTTCCATTGGACAAAGAAGGGACCCAAGTCCCCTTTCTTCTTTGTGCCTTTGGATTTCATCAATAGATCATCTTATACATTGGTGATATTGGTCCATTTGTACTCATTTTCCATTTGTTTTATATGCTTTTAGTTTTTATTTGTTTTAGTCTAATTTTTGTTTATAACTTTGTTTTTTTTCTTTCTAACCTTTTACCTTACAGCTGTCATGCCTAGCAGAGCCCAACTGGGCATGTAAGCACTCTTAATTTGCTCACCTAGTGACGAATTGGGTGAAAACAGAGGACCTTTTTCCATTTCCCTATGCAGACTTATCAACCCCCTTTTGATAAATCCAAATCCAAAATATATATATTTTTCCACATATACATTCCCTAACTGCTTTGCAAGATGCGTATACGCTTGTTTCTCCACTACAGCTTGCGTATATCGGGATTTCTGCCAGAAAATACAAAATGAGGTCAGGTTTCCATGTCATGACAAAAGAACTCTAATCTTTGTCCTTCCATATACTGGAAATGTTCCAACTCGATCCTTTAGTTGCATTCTGGAGGCTATAAGAGCACAATTTCGAGCTATGGAAAAAGAGGAGAAAGCATTCAACTTTGAGAGCAAAGTTACTATGGAGAAATTACTTCATATTGAGTCTTCATCCCTTTGTCCCTCAAGTATGAACACAGTGTTCATCCCCCAAGCTCTTTCCTTATTGTCGAGAAGACCTCATTACCTCTTTTCTATGAGCTTTCCTTTGGTGGAGGATTGAAGTGGAGGAGACCCAGTTGGAAGGAACTCAGTTTCTTGGTTTCGAACCGTGACGACACGAAAGTCTATAATGTTGATACTTTTTTTGATAAATTATTAATAGAAATACCCCTTTCCCATCCTATGGATATCTTGAAAATAGATGATTATTATCCATGGGCATGTTTGAAATGTTTATTAATGGATTGTGTTATCTGATGTGCTAACTCATTTTATACATTGTCATTATATACGTGCATTGCTTGTTTGTTGAGAACTTCTTGCAGGTGTAAATATTTGGGTCAAAGTGCTCAACAGTGGAATGAAATCAAACGATTGGATCGAGGTAGGATTCTTCCTCGTATTGCACATTTGTTTATATAGCGCATGTTGGAATTGAGTTGATTTCTGCAGTCATACCTGTCTATTGTGGTTTACCCTTGGCCATAGAGAGTTTTTCCCTTGTAACACTGGGCTTATCCTCTTGCAATCTGAGGGTGACTCTCAGTGCTAACACTAGGGTTTCAAACATCCAAGTCTTCTTGGCTATCTAACTTCCCATTTAAGGTGTTACTTGACTCCATTTGCCCAAGGAAAAAAGACAACACTAGTCTTATGCTTGCAAGTAATACAAACTCTCAATTAATACTCTCTCTCACTCAAAGAATTATTGTTAGATATTGCATTGCATCTTCATGCGTATTGTGGCTCAACACCTTGCATCCTAGTCCATGTATTTGTTGTTGTCATAAATTTTGTTACAACCACTAGGGATTGAGCATATTACAAGTAATTAGCTTAATTTCATGATATCTCATGCATACAATCATTGTTTAACATCTCATACATATTCTACTCACTAAATGGCATGTTTTCTAATAAGTATTTCTTGATTTAAGGACTGCTAACTTGTTGTTGTTACAATTCAAAATATTGTCGAAGCACATTGTGTTTCATCATAAGTTTTATTACAACAACCTTTTCTCTTTGATGGTTAGTGTTCTAGGTATTATTTTCATTGCTTAGACTTGTTTATTGACATTAAAATCATTCGAACACCTCACACACATACACATGGTCAATTATCATGTAGTGACTATAACATCACAACAAAAGAACATGTAGAACACTCCCACTTAGTAATAAACCAATGCACTAAGTGTTTCACCATAGAACTAAGATATGACACAATATAAAGAGTGCTCCAATATCAACCATGGTACATAAACAACCCATAATTGGATACCATAATATGTTCTAGGGGCATAAACTAATAATATGCAAGAAACTGCTTTCTTTTCTCAAATTTGTGCAGTTCAAACCTGTTGTTAAAACCATGTTAAATAACTACTTGCTAGTCCATATAGGACTTCTTAGCATAGGTGGTTTTACAATTGTTGGAATTGGTACTCGTGAAGAAGAGAACAATTGAAATTGTTTCATATGGAATTTATCAACAAATATATGGTTGGAAGTTATTAGATTTCCAGCAAGCAAACTATCACGAGTAACTGCAATCAAAGACTTCCCACATTAAGAGTTAATCATATGTTTTGATCATGGGTTCCATGCTTCGATGAAAACAATTCCCTTTTCCATTCTTTTGTGGTTGTATCAAAGTGTGGAATGCCCCAACTCCTCTGCCAACTCTGAGGGTATCGTGTAGTTATTGATGTTTTCCAATGGCCTTCCAACTGATCTATAAGAATTGCACCTGCCGATAGCTAATTTGTTTTCCTCTTTCAATATCAGTCCATGTTTCTTTGAGGCATACCTCATCAATGATTTTTCATCATAATGGATAGGGATATTAGATTTTCTTGGAGGAATTATTCTAGTAGCATTGACAATAGTTTTAGATTCCTTGTATCTATTTGCATTGAGACCATTTCTGATACTTTCCTTAGTGAGGAATTTATGAAGTTGGTTATTCTTTATTTAACCTATTCTAAGCAATTTCTAGCCAAATAATAAGCACATCTACTTTTGTGACAAATTTAGTAACCATCTGAATTAAGTAGCAGCATTTGGAAAATGACTCAATTCCACCAATCCAAATTGCAAAATTCTCACTAGAGTACATGATTGAAACGTCTAATAAACATTGACTTTTTTGAATATAGAGTGAATACCAGGCCTAAAATTCCATCAACAACCAATAGTATTTCTGCAGAGGTCTAGAAATGAATCCCAAATTATTATAAAGCTGCAAGAAGACACCCATATGATACTCTTTGAAGAATCCCAAAAACCATGCTAAATAACTACTTGACTTATTAGCATAGGTGGTTTTACAATTGTTGGAATTGGTACTCGTGAAGAAGAGAACAATTGCAATTGTTTCATATGGAATTTATCAACAAATATATGGTTGGAATTTATTAGATTTCCAGCAAGCAAACTATCACGAGTAACTGCAATCAAAGCCTTCCCACATTAAGATTTAATCATATGTTTTGATCATGGGTTCCATGCTTCAATGAAAACAATTCCCTTTTCCGTTCTTTTGTGGTTGTATCAAAGCGTGGAATGCCCCAACTCCTCTGCCAACTCTGAGGGTATCATGTAGTTATTGATGTTTTCCAATGGCCTTCCAACTGATCTATAAGAATTGCACCTGCCGATAGCTAATTTATTTTACTCTTTCAATATCAGTCCATGTTTCTTTGAGGCATATCTCATCAATGATTTTTCATCATAATGGATAGGGATATTAGATTTTCTTGGAGGAATTATTCTAGTAGCATTGACAATAGTTTTAGATTCCTTGTATCTATTTGCATTGAGACCATTTCTGACACTTTCCTTAGTGAGGAATTTATGAAGTTGGTTATTCTTTATTTAACCTATTCTAAGCAATTTCTAGCCAAATAATAAGAACCTCTACTTTTGTGACAAATTTAGTAACCATCTGAATTAAGTAGCAGCATTTGGAAAATGACTCAATTCCACCAATCCAAATTGCAAAATTCTCACTAGAGTACATGATTGAAACGTCTAATAAACATTGACTTGTTTGAATATAGAGTGAATACCAGGCCTAAAATTCCATCAACAACCAATAGTATTTCTGCAGAAGTCTAGAAATGAATCCCAAATTATTATAAAGCTGCAAGAAGACACCCATATGATACTCTTTGAAGAATCCCAAAAACCAGCACAAGTGTTCTATGTTGACTTTATAAGTCACATTGTTAATGCCATAGAAGAATCCGCAAAGTTAGAAAGAGTAATCATCATTATGACCAAAAGTAAACTAGAACAGTACACTATCATTTTCAACAAACACAATTCTAACCCTTAACCAATATATATTCAAAAGGACATGACAAATATATCAGTCCTGTTAAGTTTCCTTCTTAGTCTTCCACCCAAGTTCATCTTCAGATCTATATTGTTGAAAGGATTGTCTCAAAAATGGCCCTTCATTTTGAGGGGTAAATCCTGGTTCCATATGGGGACTTGTACTCTTCAAATAATGCCAAAGAGTCTCAGATCTCATTGAACAACCATTGTGGTCGTTTGTTGGACATTTATAAAATTATCTTACCTATCTTATCTTATATTATTTGATATTTCCTCTCACTTGCTTCACTGTCCTAGAGCTTCAAATCTTTCTCTAGTACCAAATGGTGCAATCAAGGATATGGAATTCCCAATTAGTGAACCTTCCCTCACTTTTAGACTATGCATAGTGATCTACAACACAAGTTAGAACAAGAATACACTACACAAACTCGTATGGGTCACATAAACATTCAAGCAACACAATGAACTAGATTACAACTATAGGGGAATATGCCTATCATGTTCACACTAAACATACATAATTCCTATATANATCTACAACACAAGTTAGAACAAGAATACACTACACAAACTCGTATGGGTCACATAAACATTCAAGCAACACAATGAACTAGATTACAACTATAGGGGAATATGCCTATCATGTTCACACTAAACATACATAATTCCTATATAGATTCAATTTATATCTCAACCTCTATTTTGCCTCTATTGTATACTCTAACACTATGCTTAGAGTGGCTAACCAATCCTCATTGTTTCTATCATATTTATTCCCATGTTTGTTTATTGTTTAGCTTCAACAAACTCTTCACATGCCTCCATGACACTTCATCGTCATCACTCTTCATCTTCCTTTGGTGCCCTTGATCATTAGGAGTTGCTTCATCTACCTTTTGTGATATTTAATCTTTTGATGGCATGATCTCAGTCATGAGCACTCATTGCATATATCATGTGTTTCTTTCTAATCTCAGAATCACTTACATCATCCACCATGCACTTCTCTACCTATTATGTGCTTTTCTCTTTTTCACTTGAACTTTGCACTATACTTCTCTCTCGTCGCACTTGTGCTTCAAATTATGTTGTGCCAATATTTTATTGTACACATTTCAATATCGTGTTTTCCTTCATCTCTTCTATCTTCATCACAATTTCATGCCACTCATCTATACTAGAAAAATTAGGAATACACCTACATCAATTTGGTGTAAAATGGCCATTTAGAAAAACCACAAGTTTCTTAGAGGTTGGCGTAGAATGAAAGCTCAAGCCCGAGAAGTGAGAAAATGAATCTCAAGATACTTGATTTATGCTACCACATGAACTAGAGTTGAATTTGTTTAAAATAGAGAAATAGAAAAGGGTTGGGAATTTAGAACAACAACTTAAACAATTTAAATAATTCCCTCTCTGAGATGGGTGTTACTTTCTAAATTCAAAGGCTTCATCTTAGTGCAAGTCAAAATAGGTCAACTTTCAAACATTATAGGTTGCTTGTATTGAGAGGGTTTATGTGTATTACAGTATAGTACTTTACTATTTGTTTTTAGGAAATCGTCAGTGGTTCTAATCTTGAAGGAAATTGATAGAAGGATAATCAAACATGATAATTGGTCAATTGCCTTTATCTCTGTACAAGTTTTCTTTATTACCTTCAAAAGCCTCATAAGAAATGATTAAAGGAATTGAAAAAGTGAGGAGAGGATCAAGGTCCATTGAAATAATAACCTATGAAATGTATTAGTTGTTACCAAGCTTAATTCTTTTCAGAAAAATAGAATCATTGTAAGTTGAGATCCATTTTTCCCTATAGTCTTTGTTGGTAGAATTGATACATAAGGCTCCATTAAAATTTGTTTCTCTTTCCCTCACTTTTCTTATTCTCTTAAGTGGGAAATTGGATCTACCATCTTGAGCTGTATGAGGTTAATGCCAACTTTCTAGCAATGTTTGAACTGCGCAGTGAAACCTATTAAAATGGAGATGATTAATGACAATACCTATATAGCATAAGTTTGTACTTTCCTACTTACTCCCATTATTTATCTTTTTAGTTATAGAATTCGGTTCACCTTGCCAACAATCATGTGGATAATGATTATACTATTAAATTGTTGTATTTTAGTGAATCTTCCAAAATTAGTTTGTCTTTTTTCTAAACGTCTACTACTTTATTTAAAATTATGAATGGATTATTTATGAAGAAAACATATGTTGATTTTATGTATATGAACAAAGTTGCCAAAGAATCTTCAAAATTTGTCCACAAACTACCAAAATGGAGTGTCGTGGATTTTAGACAATACACCAAAAAGGTTATGATGAATCATTAACACAGTTTACTAGAATATATTTCAGACATTACCATCCACAAATAAAGTATGTTGTAAAATCTTAACCAATGGACCTATCCTTAAAACTTTCAAGAGACAAATGTAGACCCATGTGAGAAATGTGTCAGATCCAATGATTTAGAAAGAATCTGTCAATAAGTTTAATTATGGAATCAAAGTTTCATCAACACATGTTATGATCATTAGGGAGAAAATTTCTTGAAATGAAACAATTCTGAGTTTGAACAGCTTGACATATATTCTATTTTGTTCATTAATCGGTTTTCAAGATTCAATATGATAACATGAAACCCTAACATAATAATAACAAGGATGGTTAACTTGTAATCTCAAGTAGAATCCTTTAGAGCCATTGAATTTAGGTCTTGTATGAATGGCAAATTGCAACATGTACAAAAAAATGAGCTTTAATTTATTAGGGTAGCAAGTATTGACTCTTGGAGACATGTGAAATGTTGTGTGGCAACGTTGGGCATAGTTATTACAAAAATTGAACATAATACATATGCCAGAATCATCCACTCTTATCCACACTTAGTATTTTATAATTTTATGTAGATTTTTCTTGATTAAAATAGTGATGTCACTTATGTCCTATTTACATGTGTATCTTCTTGAATGCATACGATAATATCTTGGGTCTTTACATTTAGAATAAATCTGTTTTCTTCTCTTTGGAATATATGTTTGCAATATGTCAATACATGTTGGCATTAATGGCATTGGCACTGATGCCAAATAGATGAGAATGGAATTGGTGTCAATTACATGAGAAACATTTCCTATGATGACAAAGCAGATGGTTGGAACTATATTTTATGGCACTTTGTTTTGAGGCACTATGTTACTACATGGTGCAACAAGCCCTATCAAATCACTCACTACATGATGCAACAAGCACATTGTTATCAGTGCAACAAGCCTTGTCAAATCACTCAATACATGATGCAACAAGCACTTTGTTATCAGTGCAACAAGCCCTGTCAAATCACTTATTACATGGTGCAACTAGCAAAAATAGATTTGAATAAACAAGGAAGAGACTTGAACAAACAAAAATAGACTTGAACCTGTAGACTTGAAAAGAAGACAGAGTAAGAAGTTGGTAATCAGGCAATAGTCTTGAACACAAAAAAGACTAGAGATAGAGATAATTGAGGAAGAAGTTGTTCAATTAACTGCTAAAAAGGATCTGCAGACAACTCCAATGGTGAATTCTGTTATAGAAGATATAAGTGATGGTGAGCAGGGGTTAGAGGTTCAAATGGGTTCTCGAAAGATAGATTTCAAGAACCTAATGTGCCCAATGGGGAGATGTATGCTGAGATATTGAGGAACTTGAGTGAAAATTCTGATATGTTCATAACTATGCAGAGTTTGATGGAAAATGTCGACCCATACTCCTTGGTTGCTTTAAATAGAGGAAAATTGACCCCTGATATTGTCAAAATAGTATCTGGTATGTTTGCTAGCATTTCACCAGAGGAGCTCCAGAATATGGTTGAAATGTCAAGCACCCTATCAAGACAAAATAAAGCTAATTAATCCACATTTAATGACATGGAAAATGGGCATTCAACCATGGGTCCCTCTCCATAATATGTTTCAGTAAATAATGGACTTTTTGAAGAAAATAAGAATAGAGTTGGGGAGTCATCTATGAATCTAAGTTCCAGTGCATCCTTCTCAGGCATGCCGAACTTTCCTTTAGAAATGAAGGAGAAAATGAGGAATCAAATGAATGATGTGTGTTATGAAAAGGTGATGTCGGTTTCTAGAAAGCATCAAATTTTGGTCGTTGTGCATTCCAGGAAAGAAACATCAAAGACATCCCGTGATATAAGAGATGCATCTCTTGCAAATGACACACTTGGATGCTTTTTGAAGGAAGACAGTGTCAGCCAAGCGATTCTACAAACATAGACTGAATCAATGAAAAACATTTTCATACTTCAAAGCATCTGCCTCTATTCAAATGCCTCTTGCATAATCGGTGTCTTGGGGATCCATTTTGGTTGTATGGTCCATTTTAATGAAGTATTTAGCGCCATGAAAGTGAATGAGTAAACCTTGTATCCAAAAAGCTATAGAAGCTTGTAGTGACATCAATAATGTGTCTTAGTGCCCAATCGACGCCATGTAGATACAATATCTCTCAGTGGGGAAGCAAAAATTGAGGTTGTTGATCCAGATTACTATAAGAATCTTAGTGTGGATGTTTTGAAGTACATTTTCTTGCAGTGGAAGATTGACCATTTAAAAGGAATTATACAGATTGGCGGCCAAGGACATGATAGAGAAGGAGTATTTATTCTCTCACCGTGATCACACTTTATGCTATTGGTTTGAAGGTTCTGAGTTCATATGTAGCATTTGTAAGGAATTAGATTATGGTTTCAGATACAAATGCAAGTGTTGTATATTCCACATCCATGAGGAGTGAATTTTTGCTCATGAAGAGATTCATGATCCCTCTCATCCACAACATAAACTCATGCTCAAGAAAGAACAAGAACGTGATTTACCCCAACATCCATGAGAGATCCATAGAAGAGAGGTTTCTTGATATTTAAAATGATGTAGATGAAGCTTTATTGTATCTCACTGACCTCTAGAAATCAACTGAAAAGGTACTCCAAAGACTCATGAGATTACAACATTCAGTCAATACAAAGAAAGCCTTAGAGACTTAGCAATTGTCCGATCAAGAGATTGACAGTGTTGATTAAACACCCTATTGAGTTTTAATCCCACATTGCTAGTGTAAAACGATTTGTATGGGTTTATATACATTGTTTTCTCTAAGATATATCAATGCATAGAGAAAGGGTATGGTGGGGGATCTAGGTGTTTGGACTCCACGAGAAGCTCACCAGCCTAGAGCTTGGGATGACTTGTCAGGCCCCTACCTTTTGGAAAAAGCGACTAAGACGTCTTATACATATTTTTTTATACACCACTAGGCACGAAGGTCATATGAGTGACCAAAAGCAATGAAATTTCATTACAACAGTTGAAAATAAATTTTCATATTTATCGGATCCCTTGGCATAAAAAACCAAGTCTAGAGGGTCACCAAAATATGCTACCAAGTTTAATAAACTTTCGAATAGTTGAGCCTATTGTAGGAAAAATAATCATTGATAGGATTGATACTAGTATAGTTGGTCTAAATGAATTACGATCGAAGATCAATATCATTCCTCAAGAACCAACTCTTTTTGAAGAAACAATCATAGATAACTTGGATCCACTATGTTTGCACATGGATCAAGAGATATGGGAGTCGTTGGAGAAAATCCTTCTAGTTGATGTGATTTCTCAAAAGGAAGAAAAGATCGATACCCTTGTTGCTGAAAAGGGAGAGAACTGGAGTATGGGACAAAGGCAACTTATCTGTCTTGGTCGTTTTTTTTAAGATGACCATGTATCCTCATCCTTGTACATGCTTTCATATGTTCTCCAAAAATTAATAAAACCCTGCAGTAATACAAAGAACAGTAAGCTACATGAAAACAAAAAAAAGGGACACAATTAGATTGAATCTCGTTTAAATAATTTATGCATTAAAAATGGAACTAAATCGAAGAAGAATGATAATTGTGTTATGTTCATGGACTAATAATTGTGTTAGAAATAATCAATTGGAACTCTCACAAAAATACAAAGTAGACTAGCTGCAGGAGAGCAAAAAACCTAGGAAGAATACAATCCAAATATAGGAACATTGTTGTGAAGAGATCTAGTTTATTGGAAAGTTCATCCATCAAGAAAGCCCTCCTAACCAGGGTTCTTATGCATATCATGGTATAATAGAGTTTGAATAATACCATAACATAGGTGTTGTTCATGAGTCTGTACTAAGGCTTAAAGTACAGTGTCAAGGCATCCGAAATTATACAAAAGGTTGATACAGGATTATATTAACCTTTGGTATGAGAAACTAGAGCAGATTTCTACGTTCTCGTCGTCTAGCTTCCAACTTCTCTTGAGAAGTTATGTCATGGTCAATGACTACCCACGATTGTTCCAATTCGTCCCGGGTGTTTGCGGTTTTAAGGATTATGTCTAAGAGATTTAAAGCGATATGTATTTGGCTAGATAATCCGGGTTGAATATTGGGTTGAGTTGCTGCAGGGACAGTCATTTAGGAACAGTTCCAGTATGGAAATGGTTTTTTGAGAGGTAATTTATTTGCTGTGTTAATTCGGACGAAATAAAGAAGAACCTTTGCATAAAAAAAAATTGAAATAAAGATGCAAATTGAAGGCCCTTTCCTGTAACTGTGTTGTTTCAGATAAAAATAACGTGAGATGGGAGAAAACATTAAGCTGTAGATGACGCGAAGTTCCTGTCAACGGAAAACTCACGTATATACAGAAGAAGCAATTGACATAAACATAATTGACTTAATGTGAATAAACATAAAATTCAGTAAGTGTAAATTGGTCTTACACCCGCTAATAGCTGGTGCAGAGGAAAGACAATAGACAATTACAGAAATAGATGCAAACCTTTCACCATAGTAGTGGTCGTACTAAATTACAGTGATAAATGTCAATTATGTAGAGCAAAATGAAAAGAAACAAATAACATGATGAAACAAACTTGCAACATAGTCGTGACAGAATCGAGAATCCTCAAATTGCTTGTATTAACTCCTTTGATGCAAAAACTCTCTTACAGTTCGTCTCAAAAAGGTCCAGCCTTTTTCTCTTCTTTTTGTGATGTATTTATACAAAATTTGCCTCTCGGTTCAG
>ML793160.1:470727-491497 GCA_009831015.1 Picea engelmannii
ATATTATTGATGGCCTCTTCTAACAAACTTGTTACTTTCTGAGCCTGCTCCTTGCTTAAAGTAATATCCTGTTCCCAATTCTTTAACAAGATATTACCTCTGGTTTGTTCGGCAATGGTGAGCCCGGGAGGCCCTGAAAACCTATTGTTGGTCGCTATCACTGCCTCTTGGAAAGAAACTCGAGCAGCCTCTGCGTTCCTTTCCTTGTTAGTTAGATTCTCGAAGATTTGCTGAATTAACAAGCAGTCTTCTCGAATTTCTCCAACTTTGTTTAGCAGGTTCTTTTTAGCAGAAGAGATCCTGCTCTGAATATCTGTTGCTCGGGATTTAATGGCCTCGATGTCCATTGTCTTGCTTTTTGTGACCTCCAACTGAGCCTACAGCTTTGTAATCATATCTCTCTGCTGGTTCGATTGTACCCGACCATCTCGGATTGTAGAATTCGCTTGTTCCAGCTTGGTCTTAAGGACTTCAATTTCCTTCTTGTTGGCCAATTGGGCGAACTCGATTTCTCCGATTACTTGACTCCTAGCGCTTTCTGCTGCCGAAGCCACCCTGGCCTCAAGAGTCTTAATCAGGCGATTTTTTTCTTTGAGCTGCCTTTTCAACATTTCGACTGAATATTGATTTGTCGTTGCATACGCTCCTAGCGTTCCTGCGATTTCAGTGGCAAACTCATCCTTCTTTTTATTTCTCCCATCGGTCATTACTTTGAATCTTTTATTAGTGGACTCTCCCTCCTGATAAAACTCTCGCGTCACCACATCTTTCCTCTTTTTGTCAAAGAAGAAATCATTAGGAGGGAGTTCCTCTGCACTTATAGGTTTTAGTTCCTCCCCGAAAATCCATCGCTCGTTAACGCCTCCCTGTGATGACTGCAAGGGTGTGACAAAGGTGATGGGTTGTCCGATCTGCTTTGTTGCCTTCGCTGGTGTGCTGAGTGGATCTTTCTCTTTCGGGGGATCAGAGGTTTTTATTCCCATCTCCGGATTCTGATTTTATGGTGGGTCTGTGTCTTTTATTTCCACCTTCGAACTATGCTCCTTGGGAGGATCGGTATCCTCTTTATCTGTTTCGGGATTGTCCTCCCGCATAGGACTCTTCTCCTTTTCTGGGTTCTCCTCCTGCTCAGGACTCTTCCCTTGCTCAGAACTTTTTTCTTGTTCGGGATTCTGTTCATGACGTCTTTTGGGATTGGAAGTCTACCCCGCAGAACTTCCGGCCTCCTTTTCTTTATCTTTATAAAGTCCCAAACCTCCCAACACAATGGGAAGGCATCTTCTCCTATGTCCCTGAAATTTTAGGACAGAAGCCCTGTCTTCGGGTGCCAGATATCTGACTCGAAATTGCACCTCCGAATAGGACATCACCACTCGGAAAACATCATCCGAGGGTGAATATTCATGTTCGAACCTTTTTAATCCACAATGTCCCAGATTAGTGCTTACGATCCCCTGAGGATCATGCTTCTTGTACTCAATGTAGGATCGGCTCAAATCTTCCAAGGTTACAGCCTCGGCCTTAGCGTGCCCGAAATCTAATAATGAATATGAATTTAGCCGAATAGGGAAAGATGGCCATACCTTCTTGGATGACACCTTGAGTTCTTTTCTCACTCCGTCGATCACCGTTTGCCCAGCAATTTCGCGACAGGCTAGCTTGTCAGGAATGAACAGCGGTAGTGCTGAAGGAGGAACAGTAGCTCCGAACACTCTTAAATAAGAGAATCCTTCCTCTACATACCAGTCTGCAATATGGATCAGATTCCCTGCAATGCTATCCGAGATGCGGGGTGGCAAAAGACCAAAAATGGTGACGTGCAGGGGCACGATTACCTAGTTAAAAATTTCATAAATAAACTTGTTCGCGTTATTTTCCCACAGCTTATCGTGGTATTCATGAACAGTATTCTCATGGGTCGGACTCCAAGCCCACTTCATTAAAGGAAAAGGCGTCATGGAGCATATTGCGTCCATGATATACGCGGACATGTAGAATTCGGCTGGTTTCCCGGCTGCCTTTTTCTCCCGGTACTCGGTGATCCTGTTGAACAAACTATCGGAGAGCATTTTTGCCCAATTGAATGAGGAACCTTTTTCTACCCAATAGATGAGAGGTACCCACTGGATGTAAAAATGTGCGGTATCCTCCCATCTGAAAAGCCGACAAGTCATCATCGCCACATATAAAAAATTGGGCTCCAACGAAGAAATTGAATACACCCCCTTGTCATTTTCTCTGAATGTCGCGGGATGTGACACCCAATCTTTAATCAAGCCTGGCAGGGTTCTGTCAAATTATTTGCACTCTTTCTCTTTGAATTCCGCCAGGAATTCTTGGCCATATGTATATTCAAAATTTGTTGGGAGCTTATACATAGCCTGGATATGTTCAGGCCTAAAAGTCCCGATCATGGTTTGTCGGTCATTCACGATAGTTCTGGTAGGCAGGTCGACATGATCCAATGCCCATAGGATCATGTCGTAGTATGGGAGCAATCGAGGTCTGGTTGCGACTAGGTGCATCCCCGAATGAACAATTGTCTTGTACTTAGTATTCATTTCATCTTTCACAACATCAAGGTTATCGCCATCAGAATATGAACAGTTCGCCATCCCAACTTTCAGAATATTTGAAATAGACGACCAAGTGGATACTGAGCCACTCGTCCGAGGCGAAGTATCTGAGACGTTATCTGGACCCTGTGCCGCAACCTCGACGTTTTCTTTTGCTGCTCTCCTCGGTCCCATAGCTGAAGCTTGTTGTTTTGCTCTTCTGTGGTAGACCTGTGTATACATGCAGAAATGAGTATCTTCGGGAAAAGGTGAGCTTTACACGTTAATAAGAAATGTTTAAAAGACGAAATCTTGTATATATTTGAAAATTATGTACCTTTAGACGTAAGTCTGTCAAATCGCGAATAAAACCGAATTTATTGAAAAATCCGATCTTATTTTCTTCGTGGATTTACCCTAAATTCTCATTAATGTCATAAATATTGGGCGGCTTGATAGGTACTTTGGTTATGAAGCGTAAGAATATACATCGTGAAACGTGTCAACATTGAAGCGCGGGCATATTTCATTTAATTTTTTTAAAAATACATATCTTAACGACTTGAAAAACTTCCTCGCCTTTCGTTGCATCGTGAACTTTGCTTTTGTATTTTGATCCGTAAACTTGCGAGACTGCGAGGGCTGAGTTTAATGTAATCAATGCTAATCGCGATTTGGTGGATCCTTAATGATAGGATTAACTTTAATCGCCATATCGTGATTCGGGAATTCGAAGACAAACTTTTAGGAGAATGATACGCCGAATCGCGATATAGAGATGTGGTGATAATAAAGGGTCGAATTAAGAGAAGGAAATGCTAGATCAGGAGATTAATTACTCTCGATATCATTATGTCGCAACTTCGCGAATCGGAGTTTTGGACACCTTAACTTTGTGAAAGAAAATGCCGAGTGGCGATGTACCGAGAATCAAGTTTTAATCGTGGTTAGTTTTTTAACCATTGGTTCTTGGCTAAGGTTATCAGAAAAGGTTTATCATGTTTTTGGCTCTCGGGGTTGTGAAAACAGAAATTTAGGCTCGACAAATGTCGAGGCGCGAAACCCCGACGATGTCTAATCAAGGGTCAAAGTTTTTACCGTAGTCAATGCCTGGGAGGAAAATTAGAACCGAGTTCGCATTCTCGCTATTCAGGACTTGTGAATCAAAAAACCAAGTGGTCCGACTTGCGATATCCGACTTGCGACATTCCAAAAACAAAACAAAAGAGGCAAACATATTGGTGGAAAATGGATCTTTTCTTTTGAAAGTGAAAAAAGCCTTGTTATTCAAACGACGAGATTTAAGAGTCTTATGATTTTGGAAGGAAAAAAAGAACAACTTTAAATGCCAAGTATCAAACGTTCGAAAATTGCACGAGGTGAAAAAACAAGGGCGGCTCCAACAATAGGGATGAATGATTGAGAGAGAGATAGGAACCTCAAGTATCTCAGAGAATGCAACTAGCTTGGAGAGTGTTTGGAGAGTAAATTTGCAGCTCCTGAGTGATTTTTTATAGGTGTAGAGTGCATTTCTTCATGTGGAGAGTGTTTTTGGAGATCAATAGTATGTTTTGCAACACTCTTTTCTTGTTTTCTTTCCCACACAGTGGAATCTTGATTCTTCACATAGGTGCACCATATATATAGTTCTTGTGGATTAATTTCAATGTGAAATAAAAAATACAAAGATGAAATATTTAACACGGAAAACATTAATAAATCTCCCAACTATGTCTCAATCAAATATATTTTTGAGATTCCTTACTCGACTGGGCCTCCCACACTATTTGTACTTGCAAATATGATTTTCAGAGTATGTTCTCATGATGATTGAGTAGTTTCTAGAGCTAGTTATGCATGCTGATTTTACATAAGAATGAGCAGATTTTGTTAAGTGATTTAACAAACATATAGAAGCTAATGGGGAAGATTTATGGTTGTAATAAACGTGTTGTACTAAGTGATTTTTAGATCTATTTTATGTTGGTAAGTGTGCCCTGGGGGTTGGAAACATTGTTCCCTTGAAATAAAATTGTTTGGTGTTTATTTTCCCCATGTATTTGGTTAGACAATAGTGAACAATAAATTTTTAAAATTATTCTGGTAGTTCTCATTTCTACACTTTCCTATTTCCACTTGTTTTGTGCCTCAAAGTTCACATCACAATGATCATGTTGTTGCGACCCTTTTGGGACTATAGAAACCTCTACATCCCCACTTCGTGATGCAAACCTATGACACTATATTTGATCCTAGTGAGTGTTCCCTATCCAAGGCCTCTGTGGCTTGTGCAGATCCTTTATGTGTGCTTATTACACTATTATTCCTGTGGCCTTTGAAAAATTCAATTCTCAATATGTGGCCTACTACAAGCTCTCTTCTGCACTAGTGATTGTGGTTCTTTGTGGCCAAATCGTTGTGGACCAAATGACACTATGTTACATGCTTTGCCACTAGCATTGAAAAGTGTTCCCTACATGAGATATTGTTCCCTAACTCTGTCTTTGTTTGGGTTTTATTTCATTGGCCTTCATAACTAGTTTATGATCTTGTCACGGGAATGGTTTTTACCTTCAAAGTTTAGACCAATAATTTATGGATTTGCTTTTGAAATTCATGTGGTTTGGACCAATCACAATGTCGAAGATAAAAAACAATGCCAACTAGATGTTCTTTTTCTCTCATCCGATTCAAATATTTGTTGTGTTGAATAAATTTTTCCTTAGTCTACATTGGGAATGTTTTATAAATAATAAATTTTCAATATAACCCAGAGACCTAAATTAATCGCTCCGACTCAACTAGGCATTTGTCACTTCGGAATTAATGATCCACTTAATTATGTATAGGAGGAAAAGATCATTTCTAGTAACCCAAATATGGGAAGGGAGGTGGAACATTTCTATGGTGGCATGGGTTTCATAGGAAATAATATATATTTGGGGTGCTCTGTGTGGGGAAGTGTTGGGTAATCCCACAACACACTTAGTTGCAGAGGGAAACAAGGTGAAGTGAGAATGTAGGGTGGTTAATCAAAAGAAATAAAATATCCAAATGTTATTGACCAAAGATTCTTGTTTGGAGCAAATCCAAGAATTTTTAGGAAAATAATGTATTCACAAATTCCAAGGCATATACATCTTTGATATTAATTTATATAATTGGATTCAATATCTCTGGATATGCAAGACTGTACAATGAGAACCTTGACAAACATAACCCCTAATACTTGCAACATTGTCTAGAGGATGGAAAAATTAAGTTTCCTTTTCCAAATATGTAAAATGAGTATGTTATAGTTTAACAAACACATTTTCCTATTATTATATATGGTTTTATACTTTATCAAAAAAAATTCCAAGACTTTACAAGGTTTTATAATTCAATGAAAGATTCGCCAAAATTTTACAAGAGTTTACAATTTAGTGAAAGATTCACCAAGATTTTACAAGATTATATAATTGACTAAAAGATTCGCCAAAAAATTATATATACATATTATATTATTGATAAAATAGCCTTCATATTTTCCTATGTATCATGGGGATTCACCCATTTATTATACATATAAATTTAGGGGGGGTTCTTAAAATCACCCCTGCTAATGATGCAACTTCACATTCTACTTCATCAACATAGCTAGCATTAATGGAAAACTTGATTTTACATATCTAAGTGATTATAATAGTAGATTTCCCTTGCAACCATGACTTTACTCCACTAGATCATAAGTTTTGAGACCAATCTTATCAATTGATGTTTCAGAAATCAAATTACATTGAGAAGCATTGTCAAATAAAGTGTTTACCTTTCATTTCTTCACTTGAAATTTGATTTGGAATAATGCATGTTTGTCTCCACTTGCCTTCAACTACTGTAATGTGGTTAACATTATGGCTTCATCCATATTATAGGTGCTTTCTATCACTTCTTCTTTTGTCTGGGTAGATACCTTTGTTTCCCTCTTGGAATTTGGCCACTTCGGACCCATGTCTAGATGAAGTTATTACACTTCTCTTCCATGTTCCCATCCACACCATAATACAGTTTACAATGTCTATTAGGATCCATCCTTTTTATGGTTGTAGATACCATGTTTTTTTCTTTTATCTTGTTGGTTACTTCTTGTCCCTTGTGCTAATTCCCCTTCTTGAAGTCCAACTCAATCTAGAGATCCTTCTTTCTTTCCTTATTTATATTTTTCACACTAAGAAGGTGCAACTACCTTCAAATATGGATAAGAACTCCTCCAAGGTACTTCACCACCACCCTTGGCTCTTCCAAAGAGATACACAACCTAATAGTTTTCCTCTTAAATTTAGAAGTGAATTCTTGCCCCCCTTATCCCTATTCTTGTTGAAGGTACTCCATTTCACAAGTTACTCTTCTTCGTAGCCTATGGAATAAAATTGTGACTTGATAAATGTTGCCTTGTAATCCTCCCATTTCATAATCATGGGATTCTTTCCTATCCTCAATGCATCCACATAGTTCTCCCACCACAACAAAGCATGTTTGGTCATCTTCAAACAAGCAAAATAAATCTATTGTGTTTCTTATATTTGATCAAGGCCAAAATAAAGTTCCATTTGTTTCAACCAACTATTAAAGACTTTAGTGTTAACTTTTCCATCAAACATAGGTACTTCATTTTTTGCTTCAACTTTGAAAACATCATTAGAAGATGAAGAAAAAAATTTGTTTTACCCAAGTAACCAAGCTTCTCTCCTTTGGAATCTTCTTGGTTTGCCTTGTGTTCTTCATTATTAGTCTCTACTAAGTTTTCTTCCTTGTCCTTCTTCACCAACAATTGTGTTACCAATTATGAAATGTAGCAGTGCTTTGCTCCAGATGAGAAAAGTCACCCTCTAGATCTTCCCTATCTTGTTCTTCACGAGGTATCCCTACCATTTTGGGTTTTCTACTGCACAATAGTCCCAAAGGAAATGCTTCTTTGATGTGTCTGTACCTGCTATAGGTGTTTACCATGTAGGCCTTCTCCAAGTCTTTCAAACTTGTACTCATAACAGAATATCTATAATTGATAGACTAAGAGTCCACACAATTCACCAATACAAATTATTAATGTGAAATATAACTACGTTATCTTTTGCAATCACTATTAGATCATAATATGCTCCACCATGTTAAATCAAGGGTATTGAATTTTTTTTTAAACCCCTTCATGTATGCTCTGTTATAGCCACTATGAACTCCACCTCTAAGGGAAATTAGACACCATGATAAACAACTGAAATCAACACTATGATCAACAAAAAATTACACTATGCACTCCAAATTTAATTTAGAAAAAAAAAATACTTAGCTACAGAATAGTCGACACACTTCAAAATTATTCACTCTTAGAGGTTAACCAAACCTACTATGTTAAGACTTGAATCTTGGTTTGTTTTCACTAGTGTAACTTCACTCATAGGTCATTGATCTTACCAAGACAACAATAGAATCAATGAAAGAGGGAATCACTATTTGTGGATAAGTTAGACAACCTCTAAGTTGAAGAGAATCACTGGGAAATGCTTCCAAGTAATATAAAAACAAATCATGATATGGCCATGAGAAAAAATTGATTTGATGTCTATATTAGAAAAAAATAAATGAGTCACTCTAATTGTAAAAACGGATCTGTTGTATGTGTTAAGAAAAAAAGAGTTAATGTGAGTGTGAAAATGGATTTTTTGCTTGCGTATATATATAATAGCATCTCGCTGCTTGGGGGGTGAAATTAGTGTGAAGGGAACTATCCAAAACAAAAGAACCATCTATTGAATGCTATAAAAACCCAATCAACATAATAGAGTGATTTTGGAAAATGAATCTATTGCTCATACATTCAAACAAAAACCTTAATTTATCTACCAAATGCATTTAATTTCTCTGTGAGATTATTAGTTAATAAAGAAACTATTTGGGTATTTTTTTCCAATTAATGAAATTAGATCAGAGAAATGTGCAATGGCACTATGCTAGCATTCAAATAGAAAACCCACAACAATTATTAAACACATGGAAATGAAATCATACACAAGAATAAAACTATTTATTATGGAAACCCAACTTGGGAAAACAAACTTGTGATGCAGGATCATCGCCAATGTCAAGCGAGTGTGGGGCAAGTTCCAACACATTTTAGACACATGATAAATTATTTAAAAACTTTTGAAGATAAATGCGCCAAAAATTAAATGTGATAGTTAAGGAGAGGCGTACTTATATATTGTAAAGGACCTTGAGCGATCCGCTCTCATCCATAGTAGGTAGAAAGCATTTATGTTAGTAGGTAGCTTTGAATTCTCAAAGTTGACAGTTTTAGGAGTGGAGGGAAAATGGATATAGACACCCTAATTGTGTAATTGTAACATAGAAGGAGGATGCCAATTGAGAGCAGAGTAGTGAAGAACATTACCAAGAGGAAGAAAAGAGAGAATACAGAGCTGGAACAGAGAAACCGTAATTGAAAAACACCCATGTACAGAGATTAAGTTAATAGACAAAGTCTTAATTCAGATTCATGGCGTTGTAGTTGTTTCTTGTATGTGTATGTTGAATGGTATGTTCATAATTTTACTCTTTCCATTATACATTTTCTTTCTATGTTGTGTATGGATGATTTCTTGTTAAATGTTTGAAGTCTGAGAGAGAAAGAGTTAGGAAATGAGTTTCAATTGTTTATCTATCTGAGCGAGGGTTCCTGCAAGGAGTGCAGTTGAATTGTCCGCAAGGAGTGTGTTGACAAAAAAGGGTTCAGAGGTTTGTCTCTGAAAACTCAGATAGACTAGCTTTTGTTCTCATTCCCTCAAAGGTGCAGTTAGGCACAGGAGTCATGCAATGTGTGCACAGACCAAGCTTGAATCCAGGGTTTGAAACCTAAGAAGCTATTGAAGGATTTTTCGTTGCAAGGAGTGCGCGGAGTTAAAGGTGTTCGACATTGAAGTGATTGAGGGTTGCCGCAAGGAATGTGTGCAGGAGGTTCTTGAAAGGCTGGAAGTCATGGAAGACCCCCCAAAGGATTAGAACCTGCTAATTCGTCGAAGGGAAGAGACGAACGATCAAATTTCTTTATAGAGGATTAGCGAAATCCCACCAGTCGTCCAATCTGATAGAGAAGCAAGGAGGCTACGACTGTTTCCAAAGTTTCAAGATCAGGAGATCGTGAGCCGTTGGATCCTCACCTAGTTACCCATCAGCCGTAGGATCTGACTGGAGTTGTATGAAGGTTAAACTCTTGCAGGCAGAGTGAAGGTCCCGAAAGGTGTCAAAATATCGAAACTTTGAAATTCGGGAATTCGGGAGTCTAGAGGATAGGAGATCGGGTCACTTCATAGTGGAAACCCCGATCTTGATCTGTACCATCCATCTGTTGGGACACGTGGCGGAGATCAAGGACCCATCGGTATTTTGGCTACCAGGGTTTTAAGTTGATAGAGAAACTACAACATCGGGGAATCGCAAGTCGTGAAATCCCGAGACTGAATCATGACCATTTGTTAGTTGAGACAAGTGGCGATAATCAGGAGCCCATCGACATTTCGCATGTCGGATTTTTTGGGTTCAGGAGGACAGGAGGACATCAGCATTTGAATTTGTGAAATCATGAATGATCGAGGATCGTTCATTGGTTGGAACATGTGGTGGAGATCGGAAGCCATCGGCATTTCGGGATTCGACGTTTCGTGAATCCTGAAGACAGGAAGCACACACATTTCGGAACCGCGAATTCCGAAACCCTAATAAGGTGGAAAGCTCTTGTGTGGGGCTGACTGACATCATTTCAGCATATAGGAGGTCAGGAATCAGAACTTCGGGAGTTCCGAGGGAAAGAACCCATTATCATTTTAGTTCCCGAAACCGCGAAGTGACGAGGACCATCCATCTCTAGGGGATGCATGACAACAATCTAGGTCTTCGAAGGAAAATCCTAAAAGGGAGACCATTTCGGGAAATTAGGATTTGGAGGATCGGGAATCCTGAGGACAAAGGGGTCCATGCATTTCGGCATTTGAAAGCCCGAAATCACGAAAGACTTAGGACTGTGATCATATGAAATAGTGGTCACATGGACCAAAAGGTAGCCACAGAGACTAACCGTTGTTGAATCCATTCTATCATTTCAGGATATCGTAGATCAGGGAATCGAGAAGGCTGAGGTTCTCGACAACAGGGATCGTGAATCCCTGAAACCCAAAATTTCGGTTGGGAAGAGATCAGGTATGCGCAGAAGTTGTGACAAGGGGAAAGAGAAGGACCTATGAATTGGGTTTTTAACAAATATTCTAGTGAGGAATCGAAACAGCCACTTCGGTTCAAAGGTGAAGTTAGAATGATCTGTTAAGACCGGGAGGTCATCACAGAAGCTTTGCCGAGGCAAAAGGCGACGTTTGCATCAGGTTTGGTATCAGAGCACAGAAAGGGTTCTTTGCTTTCTGTGGAAAGGAAAAAGAAAATTCACCATGTCACCAAGAAGAAGGGACATCCAAACACTCGATCCGCCAGAGGAAAGGGAAATACCAAGAAGAAGAGGTAGGAAGATGCCTGACCCAGCCATGGCAAGAGAAATTCATGATTTATGCGCCAGACTTGAGGACATGGAGACAGCACAGAGACGCACAGTCGGTATTGGGGATCTTAGTGATTCCAAAAGTGAAAATGAAGTTGAACATGAAGAAGAAGAAGTTTCAGCGGAAGATGCTACAAATGAACGCTTGATTAGAGCTATCGCAAGTATGGGTGCCAGGGAAAAAATGGACATCCCAGTTTATGAAGGAAACCTGGATGCTGAAGAGATTTTAGACTAGATTAGAGATCTGGACACTTATTTCGACTATGAATATATCGAGGAAGACAAGAAGGTCAAACATGTTGTCACAAGGCTGAAAGGACATGCAGCATTGTGGTGGGATGAACTACAAGCTGACAGATGCTGCAAAGGAAAGCAAAAAATCAAGAGTTGGGATAGGATGATTGCAAAGATGAAGGCAAAATTCATTCCCAGAGATTACCAGATTACTCTGTTTCGAAGAATGCAAAATTTGAGATAGAAGTTGATGACATTAAAGGAATATACCGAAGAATTCTACAGGCTAAACATCAGGGCAGGTCATCGGGAAAGCGATGATGAAAAGGTTGCCAGGTACATGAATGGCCTGAGATATGACATTCAGGATGAGATGAGCATGGTAACCATCCGAATGGTGGAAGATGCTTATCATATGGCTCTAAAGGCTAAAGAGAAGCTGAGCCGAAAGCAGGGTCAAAGAGGCCGAGGCAGAAGTCAAGCCAGGGGAAAATCAGTTGTCCAAGATAAAAATCAGAAACCCAAGGAGGACTGGAAGAAACCTCAGGCTCGAACTGAAAGAGGTGGAACCTCACAGCGAGGGAAATATGCTGAACAGAGAGGGCATCATACCGAACAAAGAGGAGATTATGCTGATAATAATAGTTTTCCTCGTACTAGAGGTAGAGGAAGAGGAAGAGGTGGAGTAATAAAATGTTTCACGTGTGGAAAGAATGGACACAAATCTTATGAATGTCCAGACAAGAAGAAAGAGAGTGGAGAGACTCACATCGCCGAAGCACAGAGGCGGAATGTTGAGGCAGAATATGCTGAAGGCGTAAGATTGCTGATGATGGGGAAAGTTCTTTTGACACCAGAGAAGGAGGTGGAAAATCCAATACAGAGAAACAGACTTTTTCGGACTGCTTGCAAAACCAAGGACAGGGTATGCAAGGTCATTGTGGACAGTGGTAGCATAGATAATCTTGTTTCAACGGAGATGGTAGAAACGTTGGAGCTAGAGACGATTGAACATCCAATTCCATATAGAGTTTCATGGCTACAAAAGGGACATCAGGTAAATGTCACTAAACAATGTTTAGTTGAATTTAAGATAGGATGATATAATGATAAGATACTCTATGATGTTATTCCCATGGATGTTTGTCATTTATTGTTGGGTAGACCATGGCAATATGACATAAATGTGATTCATGATGGGAAGATGAACACATACACCCTAGAAAAGAATGGGAGAACTCACATGTTGCTTTCAATCAAAGATAAGGAAGTGAAACCTAAAGTAAGTAACACTGTACTTCTCATGAGTGGGAAGGAACTCCTTAACGAGGTCAAGAAGAAGGAGGAACCCCAATTCATTGTGGTCAGGAAGCCAATGATTGTTTTAACCAACACAAGGATAGATGATTTACCAAAAGAAGTTCAAGAACTGCTGGAAGAGTTCATTGACATAGTAGTGGATGAACTACCTCATTCGTTGCCACCAATCAGAAGTGTGAGTCATCATATTGATCTCATACCTGGAGCCAGTTTACCAAACAAAGGAGTGTACAGATTAACGCCGCAGGAGAATGAAGAGGTCAAAAGACAAGTTCAGGATTTGTTGGATAAAGGGTTGGTTAGAGAAAGCTTGAGTCCATGTGTTGTTCCGACAGTACTCAGTCCAAAGAAAGATAGAGGCTGGAGGATGTGTACTGATTCAAGGGAAATTAACAAGATAACCATCAGGTATAGATTTCCATTACCAAGGATGGATGATCTGATGGATTGCTTAAGTGGAGAAATTTTTTTTTCGAAGATTGATTTGAAAAGTGGATATCACCAAATTCATATGAGGGAAGGTGATGAATGGAAAACAGCCTTCAAGACTAACGAAGGGTTGTATGAATGGCTTGTTATTCCATTTGGTTTAACAAATGCACCAAGTACCTTCATGAGGTTGATGAACGAAGTCCTGAAGGATTTCATCGGAGAATTTGTCATTGTGTATCTGGATGATATACTGATCTTCAGTAAAACAGAGGTAGAGCATCTAAAACACTTAGCTACAGTGATGAAGAGATTACAGCAAGAGAAGCTGCTGATAAAAATGAAGAAATCTCATTCATGAAGACAAAACTTGTCTATTTGGGCTTTGTTATTTCTGCAGATAAATTAAGGATGGATCCAGATAAGGTGGAAGTGATCAAGAATTGGCCATCACCGAAGAGCATATTTGAGGTGAGAAGTTTTCACAGATTGGATAGTTTCTACTGGAAGTTCATCAGGAATTTTAGTGGAATTAGTGCACCAATGATGGACACAGTGAAGAAAAGACACAAATATTTTCATTGGACAGAAGAGGCTGAGAAGAGTTTTAATCAGTTGAAGAGGAAAATCACGGAACAACCAATTCTGGTGTTGCCTGATTTCCAAAAAACATTTCAAGTGAAATGCGATGCAAGTGGATTTGCAATAGGGGTAGTCTTAAGTCAAGAAGACAGGCCGATAGAATACTTCAGTAAGAAGCTGAATGAAGTGAAGGTGAAGTACTCCACATATGACAAGGAGTTTTATGCTATCATTTAGGCATTGAAGAAGTGGAGACACTATTTGATTCCGAAAGAGTTTGTCCTATACAGTGACAATCATGCAGTGCAGTTTGTGACTCGACAGGAAAAGTTGAATCAAAGACATGTAAAATGGGTTGAATACATGCAAGAACTTTACTTTTGTAATCAAGCATATTTCTGGAACTGCTAACAAGGTTGTTGATGATTTGAGCAAGAAATGTTTGTTGTTGCAGGAGTTCAGAGTTAAAACACTGGGTTTTGATGACCTCAGGGACATGTACAGAGATGATCCAGATTTTAAGAAGGCATATGAAGCAGCTGAGAATCCAATTCTTAGATATAGAAGCCAATGGAAAAAATACATAATCTAGGAAGGATTGTTGTTTAAAGGTAATCAACTTTGTATTCCAAAATGCTCCATGAGGGAGAATTTGTTGAAGGAGAAACATAGTGAAGGATTGGTCGAGAACTTTGGTCATGACAAGACATTCGCAAAATTGAATGAGTCATATTTTTGGCCGGGAATGCGAGCAGATGTCAAGAGGTTCGTCGACAGATGTAGAATTTGCCAGCATTCGAAAGGAAAGAGACAGAATGCAGGATTTTATCAACCATTGCCAATACTTGAGAGGTCGTGGGATGCAGTTAGCATGGATTTCATATTGGGGTTGCCAAGAACACAAAGAGGGTTTGAATCAATCTTTGTGGTGGTGGATAGAATTTCCAAAATGGCACACTTTATTCCATGTCAGAAAACCAGCGACGCAACTCACATTGTGAATCTGTTTTTCAAAGAAGTCATTCAACTTCATGGCTTACCAAGGAGCATAGTTTCGGATCAAGACACTAAGTTCGTGGGACACTTCTAGAGAACCTTATGGAAGAACCTGGGAGCAAATTTATCATTCAGTTCAGCTTATCATCCTCAGACAGATAGACAGACAGAAGTTGTAAACAAGAGTTTAGGAGACTTGCTGAGGAGCTTGGTGACAGAACACCACAGCCAGTGGGACAACATATTACCATAGGCAGAGTTTTCTTATAATGATTCAATCAACATAAGCACATGACGAAGTCCATTTCAAATTGTTTATGGCATGCAGCCAAGAGGAATTTCTGAGCTGAGGGATTCAGAACAGATTGCAACTAGGAGCGTTAGTGCAGAAGACTTCGTAGAGGCGATGAAATAACTTCACAACCAGGTGAAGGAGTGTTTACAGAACTTGAGCCAAGAGTATAAACGAAGAGCAGATCAACACAGGAGACAACTTTAGTTTGAGGTTGGTGATTTTATTCTGGCACATCTGAGAAAGAAAAGGTTCCCGAAGGGGACATATAACAAACTGAAGATGAAGAAGATCGGACCATGTAAGGTCTTGAAGAAATTTGGAGCAAATGCTTATGATATTGAATTACTCAATGGGATCGGAATTTCTCCGATATTCAATGTCTCAGATTTGTACCCATACAAAACTAGGGAAGTAGGAACAAGTGATGAACAACCAGAGATCCAATGGATAAAGCAGATGCATGTTGCAGAGAAGCCACAAATGGAAAGCATACTAGACAAAAGAATTAGCAAGAAGACCAAAACAAGACAATACTTTCAATACTTGGTCAAATGGAAAGGACATCCAATTAAAGATGCCAGCTGGGAGAATGAAGTAGAGATTCAGAAGCATGGACAGACTGTGCAAGAGCTCATGGATAGGAGCCCATGAAAATTTTCAAGTGAGGGAGTATGATGCAGGAGCATCGCCAATGTCAAGCGAGCGTGGGGCAAGCGCCAACACATTTTAGACACATGATAAATTATTTAAAAACTTTTGAATATAAATGCACCAAAACATAAATGTGATAGTTAAGGAGAGGCGTACTTATATATTGTAAAGGACCTTGAGCGATCCGCTCTCGTCCATAGTAGGTAGAAAGCATTTATGTTAGTAGGTAGCTTTGAATTCTCAGAGTTGACAGTTTTAGGAGTGGAGGAAAAACAGATATAGACACCCTCATTGTGTAATTGTAACATAGAAGGAGGATGCCAATTGAGAGCAAAGTAGTGAAGAACATTACCAAGAGGAAGAAAAGAGAGAATACATAGCTGGAACAGATAAACTGTAATTGAAAAACACCCATGTACAGAGATTAAGTTAATAGAAGAAGTCTTAATTCAGATTCATGGCATTGTAGTTGTTTCTTGTATGTGTATGTTGAATGGTATGTTCATAATTTTACTCTTTCCTTTATACATTTGCTTTCTATGTTGTGTATGGATGATTTCTTATTAAATCTTTGAAGTCTGAGAGAGAAAGAGTTAGGAAATGAGTTTCAATTGTTTCTCTATCTGAGCGAGGGTTCCTGCAAGGAGTGCAGTTGAATTGTCCGCAAGGAATGCATTGACAAAAAAGGGTACATAGGTTTGTCTCTGAAAGCTCAGATAGATTATCTTTTGTTCTCAATCCCTCAAAGGTGCAGTTAGGCACAGGAGTCCTGCAATGTGTGCATAGACCAAGCTTGAATCCAGGGTTTGAAACCTAAGAAGCTATTGAAGGATTTGTCGCTGCAAGGAGTGCGCGGAGTTAAAGGTGTTCAACACTGAAGTGATTGAGGGTTGCCGCAAGGAATGCGTGCAGGAGGTTCTTGAAAGGTTGGAAGTCGTGAAAAACCCCCCAAAGGATTCGAACCTAAGTCGACGAAGGGAAGAGACAAACGATCAAATTTATTTGTAGAGGATTAGCGAAATCCCGCCAACCGTCTGATATGATAGAGAAGCAAGGAGGTTATGGTTGTTTCCAAATTTTCAAGCTCAGGAGATCATGAGCCATTGGATCCTCACCTAGTTACCCATCAGCAGTAGGATCTAACTGGATTTGCATGAGGGTTAAACTCTCGCAGGCAAAGTGAAGGTCCTGAAAGGCGTTCGGATATCGAAACTTCAGAATTCAGGACTTCGGGAGTCTAGAGGATAGGAAATCGGGTCACTTCATAGTGGAAACCCCGATCTTGATCTGGATTGTCCATCTATTGGGACATGTGGTGGAGATCAAGCACCCGTCGGTATTTCGGCTACTAGGGTTTTAAGTTGACAAAGAAACTACAACATCGGGGAATCGCAAGTTGCGAAATCCCTAGACTGAATCAGGACCGTCTGTTAGTTGAGATAGGTGGCGATAATCAAGAGCCCGTCGGCATTTCGCATGTCGAATTTTCGGGGTTCAGGAGGACAGGAGGATATCGGCATTTGACTTCTTGAAATCGTGAATGATCGAGGACTGTTCATCAGTTGGAACACATGGTGGAGATCGAAATCCATCGGCATTTATGGATTCGACGTTTTGCGAATCCTGAAGACATGAAGCACACACATTTCGGAACCGCGAAGTCCGAAACCCTGATAAGGTGGAAAGCTCTTATGTGGGGCTGACTGACATCATTTCAGCATATAAGAGGTCAGCAATCAGAACTTCGGGAGTTCCGAGGGAAAGAACCCATAAGCATTTTAGTTCCCGAAACCGCGAAGTGACGAGGACCATCCATCTCTAGGGGATGCGTGACAACAATCTAGGTCTTCGAAGGAAAATCCTGAAAGGGAGACCATTTCGGGAAATTAGGATTTGGAGGATCGGGAATCCTGAGGACAAAGGGGTCCATGCGTTTCGGCATTTGAAAGCCCAAAATCACGAAAGACTTAGGACTGTGATCATATGGAATAGTGATCACGTGGACCAAAAGGTAGCCATGGAGACTAACCGCTGTTGAAGCCATTCCGACATTTTGGGATATCGGAGATCAAGGAATCGAGAAGGCTGAGGTTCTCGACAACAGGGATCGGGAATCCCCAAAACCCGAAATTTCGGCTGGGAAGAGATCAGGTATGCACAAAAGTTGTGACAGGGGGAAAGAGAAGGACCTGTGAATTGGGTTTTTAACAAAGATTCTAGTGAGGAATCGAAAGAGCCACTTCAATTCGAAGGTGAAGTTAGAACGATCTGTTAAGACCGGGAGGTCAGCGCAGAATCTTTGTCGAGGCAAAAGGTGACGTCTGTGTCAACCTGGAATGGCGATGCTCAGTCTTTATTAATTAACAATTTTAGAGGTCTCTATAGACTATTTTGGTTCTCTCTTGGCCTTTAGCAATTCACTTATAGGAATAATATCAATGCCTTTTGAATCTCAACCAAGGAACCCCTTTTAGTCTGTTGTGCAACATGATATATGCAATGCTAGTATCGGTTAGGGTAGTCGGAAGGCCAAACATCCATACCCTTTAGTTTCCCATTTTGTAACAATATATTTCCTCTTTGTCTCTTTGCTAGAAATGTTCCCTTCTAGGTTAATGTGTGGCCATCATGTTAATAATCGTAACCTCCTATTTTACCCACTTTCATAGCTTTGAGCTACTATTTTATGGCCTCTTCCTCTATAGACATATCTCTAACTCTTCTTCCATGGCTTATTCAACAACTCATATAGCCTATTATTTTGTTGGTTAATTTGCTTAAACCTGAGTCACACACCATTCATGTTTGTTTAAGAACTGTTTTGGATCAGATGAAGATGATGACTACAAAAAGCAAACCAACAATAGGTTCAGAGAAGAATAACAATTCATGTCTAGAAACGTGGATTAAGGAATCAAATGTTCCTTCAAAAGATGGCAAAGAAGACAAGACCTTTCCCCTCAAGGGAGGTAGTGATACATGAATCCCAACCAAAAAGAATGGAGAAACTTAATAAATCTAGAAATCCAAAATCAAAATTACAATTCAATTAGTCAATCTAGAACTTTCTCCATGTAAGTAGCCTCAAGTGTAAAAGACATAAGGGAGAGAAGCAAGATTTATAATTTTTTTCCTTAAAATAAAATGAAAAGTCTATTAAATATGAAACATTAAATCTATAGCATAGAGGTGAAAAATGTGATTTTTCTTCCATTTCTATTTACACTATCGCTTAACAATTTTCCATTATTCATTTAATGGTTGGGATTAAGCAACCATAATACAAACAAACATGGAAAATTAAAATATTACAAACATGGAAAATCAAAAAATATTTCAGTGTGAAACGAACTATTTCTTAATAAATTATTTATTAAAATTTATAATCATTCACCAACTTTTTGTTTTTTCGTAGGACCACCTGCTTTGGAATTTAGCAAGTGAACCTTCTTCCAAGTGAAAAGATATGTAGGATAAAAATAGATACAATACCAACCATATTTTCGAATCTCGTTAAAGCAAGGCAACAATCAAGCGGGACGTTTTATAAAGAGCGATATTAGTCGCCCAAAACACTACGGAAATAAACACTAGCATTTTAACCCTTTAAAAATGTGAGGTAAAAGATGACAAGCTAAGATGGAGGGTTGGATATCCAGTATACAAAAATTTAATGACCGAAAAAAAAATTAATAATATAAAAACAATTTAATGATCATACATATATATAATATGTATTTATATATATTATATGTTAAGAGGAAAAAATTATATATATAAATAATATAATTTATTAATTTAATTTTTTATTATTGTTAAATTTATCAACATTACAAATAAATTTTTATATTAAATATATTTTAAAAGACTTTAAAAAATAATTATATTTTAGGTTAATAAATAAATAAATAATTTAATTTTAAGGTCACAGACATCAAATTGGTGTATAAGACTCTTTTGTTTGTGGGTGTATGAGATCCTTTTGTTTGTGGGATAAAGTATCCTCTTCCAGCAACTAGTATACATACCCTACCAACTATTTGACTACTAAAATCTACTGAAGTATAAATACGCTACCTCCTCTAAATTTAAATTTGTAAATATACATTCATGAATACACATTTTAATTTAATAATTCTCTCTATATAATTCTATAAATCTTACAAAATCTCCCATATAAAAAAATAAAAATAAATCTACTATAACCAATGAATTAAGTCATCTTAGAAAACAATATAATGAAATATTATTCTAATGATGTAAGGTTACTAAGATGTAATCATCAAGAGGCTTGTTGCAAATTTAAAAAAAAAAAATACAATTCAATTTACCATTAAAAATATATGTCAACATTGTTTTATTTTTAAAACAAGCACATATAATTTATTTTATGAATTTTATTTTTTTATACATGTGTTTTACATATTTTATTTATATTGGATTGTACTTAAGTTTATTAAGAGATCCCAAGACCTTTTTCAAACATGGTAAAATCATCATTCATATAAAACTATGAAGTAATCAATATTTATTATTTTTGAGAGAAAAGTATATTTGGATTAATCTTAATAGCAAGTTTATCTTCATTTTAGATTTATCAAATATTTAGACATGAAATCCCCTGAGGCGCAAACCTTTTTTAGAGTGCAAAACTTAGGAAAGATTTGCACCTCTCCCTCTTAATGCTTGATAGACCTAGAGTTAAGATGGATCTAAGTTGGTTCCAATCACAAACAACCGGGTCAAAATTTTAGATGATCATAATTATATATATGTACATATTTTAAATGAATTTAATCCTTTGTAATTTAATAAGTATTATCAAGAAGGTCACTTCCAAAGTTACATGAGGAGTAAGGTGAATAGTAATAGACTAACATTGTTCAATGACAAAGGTGATTAGTAAGAAAGTAAAAGGATGCATATAATTAATAATAGATACGTTACAGAGTGTTCTTCTCAATCTATCTTCTAACTTTTCTTATAGTCATACCTTTTAGCTTTCTCATCTTTCCATATCAGTCATAAGAGAATGGAGGTTTAAATCAAAGACCATTCAAAACTTTCACTCAACATATTGTAGTAAAGGTGATACCCTACATCTCTTTCTTTCCAATATTAATAGTT